>CAKNWT010316679.1:1627-29520 GCA_932066315.1 Andricus coriarius
AGCCAACATAGCCGTCAAATTCATGAGAGGAAAGATCAAGCCCTACCGCGACGACAACGTGAGAACACCTTCGGTAGGGAGGGGTAATTTATTATTATTATTATTATTATTATTATTATTATTATTATTATTCTTATATATTAATAAAGTCATAGCTTCTTATTTTTTTAACTGATTGATTATTAGCTGATTATTTTTTTTACGATATTGAATTACGTAAAGATTGGATTTTAATTTGTTTCAATTTAGTACATAAATTTATTATTAACTTTAAGGTCATGTAATTGAATATTGGTTATAATTTGTATAATAAAAGTTTATTTACATTTAAAATATCTCTATTCTAATTGTGTAGTTTCTGTCCTTGTTTGTGATGTTGTGAAATGATTATCTGAATTTAATTTTAAAAATTATATGTAAATATATTTCCATTTTTTTCCGAAATTACTATGAAAGGTTACTAATAAATAAAATTTTCATAAATGAAAGTGAAAATTGAAAAAAATGCAAAGTAAAATTTATGTTAATGCCTGATAGAAAATTATGGTTTAAAGCTTTTCATGTTGTAAACAGATTAATTAATTATTTGCTGATTAATTTTTTAACAATATCAAATTACATATAGAATTAATTTAAATGTGTTCAACTCAAGTACATATATTGGATATATACTTGAAGGCTATGTAATTGCATATTAGCTATAAATTTTTATAATAAAAGATTATTTATTTTTAAAATACACTTATTCCAATTGCATAATTTTTGTAAATTTTTATGACGTTGTGAATTAATTATCTGAAGTCTGCTTTAAATATTATGTGTACATATATTTTAATTGTTTATGAAATTAGTTTTAAAGGTCATTGATAAATTAAATGTATAGAAATGCAATTTCAAATGAATAAAATAATTTGCAACACGAGGAATAGGGGGAGAAAAAAGGATAGCATGGTACTGTAAAAGAAAATGCGCAGGTAATTTGCGCATGTGGTCAGAGAAAGGACAAAGGGCCGGGACAGTGAGTCACATGTCGTCGATCGATACGTACGATTTCATTTTACCCACGATTCCTGTATTTGTTTCAAAATATCATAGCTTAGATTGCGCCTTCAACCATGAAGGCGCAATCTGCGCCTTCATGGTTGACCTACCAAGGACGAATACCAAGGATCAAAGAGAGGAACAACTCTCCGATCCAGAAGTAAGGAAGATCATAGACAGCTTCGAGAAACCAGATACCCTGAAATCGCAAACTGGACATCTCGAGGATATTAATTGACTGGTGGAGTATTATACAGGTACGTACCAGAGGAAGATGCAGAGGATGCACAATGGATACTTCAACTATGTGATCGAAAACGCATAATCCAAGAATATCATGATGCTCCAACAACTGGATACTATGGGGTCGAGAGGACCTTAAGAAGAATTTCAGATTGTTACTTATGGCCTGGAATGCCAAAGTTCATCACCGTCTATGTGAAGGAATGCAAGATGTGCCAGAAGTATAAGACACCTAATTCAAAGCCGGCTGGAATATTGAGAAAAGCAGCTGCAAACAGAAGGTTTGAAGTACTTGTTATTGATCTTTTCGGTGGAAATATTCCCATTAGTACACGCTAATGCCGAAGCTTGCGCTCGAAAATTGATCGATGAAGTCATTCTACGTTGTGGTACTCCTCGACGGGTAATATCAGATAACGGAGTACAGTTCGTAGGAGCCTTCATACAACAAGTAGCTTTTTGTTTAGGATTCGACCAAGCTCTTACTCCAGTTTATCACCCGAAAGAAAATCCGGTGGAAAACTGCCGCTCGAAAACTGAGAACGGCAGATGATGTTCAACGTGACCTTCGAGAAAGATTAATATGAGAAAATTTCGTTTCTAAAGTTACTCCATACCTTATGAAGATGCCGATGTCATGAAGGCTGTCTGTGAAGTCCACGAGAACGAACAAGGTCGAAGAAAGAAATACGCTGATCAGAAGAGAAGTGACAACCCTGACTATAAAGTAGGAGATCTAATAATGGCTCGATCGAGAAAAGTGCACCGACTGTTTACGAGGTTGGAAATTCCGATTTCGATTAATTCATTGCATCGTATTACACTGCTGCTTTAGCGCCGTATACGGACAACGCCGAAGGAGCAGTTCCAGCACCAGTGAACCAGATGCGAAGACGAGGTCTCCCCAAAAATACAAACACCGACCAGAAAAAGCAAAATCCTGGATCTTCGACGAGGACGTCAAACAGATCCATAGGGGGAGTCTGTAACTCGGCAAATATGGGGAGACAAAAGGATAGCACGGTCCTGTGAAAGGAAGATGCGCAGGTATTTTCCGCATGTGATCAAAGAGAGGACAAAATTGCCTGGACAGTGAATCAGATGTCGTCGATCGATACGTACGATTTTATTTTAACCACTATTCCTGTATTTGTTTTAAAATATCATAGCTTATTGCAATCAAGTCACTAAAACTTCGCTCATATAGTTCACTGTCCATTTCCAGTGCCTAAATAAAGTTCGAAGTTGATTTATCTTATTCGGGACTCGAATTTATTTATATTTCCTATCAAACTGCGGAGAAAAGACTCTTGCGACTTTATATATAATGTAAAAATTATTTTAATGTTTCAATGGAAATAATTGTTTAATGCTTTTTATATTGTGAACTGATTAATTAATTACTGATTATATTAAAACTTATATTTTCTAGAATTAGTTTAAAAGGTTATTAATGAATTAAATTCACAGAGATGAAAGTTCAATTTAGAAAAGAAATTAAATAAGCAAAAATTATTTGAATGTTTTAATGAAAATTACAGTTGAATGCTTCTTATTTTATGAACTGATTAATTAATTATTACCTGATTAATTTTTTTCCTAATATTCAATTACATAAACATTGAATTTTAATTCTTCTCTATTGAGTAACATAAATTGATCATTTATTTTAAGGTTATGTAATTGAATATTGGCTATAATTTTTATAGTAGAAGTTTATTTATATTTAAAATAATTCTATTCCAGTTACATAATTTTGAACATATTTTTGATGTTATATGAGTATCTGAATAAAATTTTCAAAATTATGTGTACATTATTAATTCGAATTTTCAGAAAAATATAAGGTAAAATTATTTAAATGCTTTAATGAAGATAAGTATGTAATGCTTTTTATGTTCTGAACTGATTAATTGATTATTGAATAATTAACTTTTGACATTTAAGAATCTTAAATTAGATTATGGTAAGTGTGGGTTAAAAGGCAAATTCATGATAAACAATCAAGAAATAAGAGAAAGTCAAGACTCATGAAAACCTACTGCTAAATGTAATTAATCATACTAGAATAACTTTTGTTTAATTTATCCAACTCTGTTTTCAAATTAATAGACCATTTTTTTTTTTTTTAATATAAAGTATTTCCATGAATTCTCTCTTTCTCTCATTATTTTCACTATGTAAAATTTCAACATTATCCCAATCGAACTCATGGTCAATATCAACAACCCCTCTCGTATGTCTAGCAAAAACACTCTTATAAAAGCGTCCCAAGCGAACATCACTTTTGTGTTCCTCCACCCTAGTATTAAGAAGTCTGCCTATCTGCCCCACATAAGTCATCGTATAGATCTTGCAAGTGATCTTGTAAACAACACCACCTTTTTCAAATTTATCTAAAGGATCATTACAAAAAGTTATTATTGAATACATTTTAAATGATATACGGAAAATAGTATGAATATTAAATTTTTTTAACATAAATTCAATAATTTTCGAAATTCGACCAAAAAAAGGAAGAAAAAAAGTATTAAAAGAACTATATTCTCTCAATTCCTTCTGACCATCTGTAGATGAAATATTACTTTGTTTGTTTTTGATTTTTTGAATTCTAATTGATATGTTGCTCAATTAACTTTCGTGGGTAATGATTAAGTATGATAAATTACATTTAGCAGTAGGTTTTCATGAGTCTTGATTTTCTCTTATTTCTTGTTTGTTTATAGCGGATTTGCGTTTTAACTCACACTTAGTTCTCAGGCATCCAGGAGATAGCATCATATTTGCGTTGCTGTTCCCGCCTGTTCTAATTTTTCTTACCTTGAGAAGGGTGCTGTATAAGCACCGATATGTTGGTGAATATTATCCATGCTTTTTTATTGTGATTTGATAATAATAAAAAAAAGGCGAAAGAAATAAAAAAGAGAAGGAAGGGGATTTGATTGGTTGCCTTCTCATTTTTCTTTCCTCTTTTTTATTTTTGTCCACAGAAACAAATTTTTATTTTGTTCTTAGGAATTGCAATAGGAGCATTTTGTGGTAATTGTGAAAATTTTATCGTTAGATTCTGGGTTTATTTTCAGGAATTTATACATTAATTAATTTTTTTCGCAATATTAAATTACGTACAGATCTTATTTAAATTTTTATGTATTAAGTAACATGAATTAATGAATTATTTGAGGGTTATGTAATTTAATATTGGCTATAATTCGTATAATAAAAGTCTATCTATATTTAACATATTTCTATTACAATTATATAGGTTTTGGAAATGTTTGTAGTGTTTTAATTTGAGTATCTGTATTAGATTTTCAAAATTATATGTAAAGGTTTTAATTTTTTCGAAAATTGGTGTAAAAGGTGTTTGGGCTAATACACGTCAGGATTATCAGAATCTGCAAGTGGACGTTCGTAAGGAATGACTATGGGGCGCCGTTGTGGGCGTGGCCTAATCCCCCTCTCTATCCCGCGCCCTGCGTCTGGCGGCGATGCGTCGCAGTAGATACGACTGAGTAGCAAAGATCTATGTAGTTGGAGATGGGGAAGGAGGTCCCCGTCTGGAAGATTCTGGGTCTTGTGACGTCACACAGCGAGTTTCTAAACGTGAAAATGGAAAAGGGAGGATAGTGGAGATAGATTCCCGACTGGAGAGTTCAGAGCGCTGTCACGTAATAGTGTTTGGAGTTTCCCCGGAGGAAGGAAGATATTTAAACGATTTTTAATATTTTCAAGTGGATGAATGTTTTCAATTAAATATTTTTCAATAAAAGGACTTCATCTACATTAATAATGAAAATCAATTTATAAAAATAATTATTTAAAATAGAAGAAGGATAAATAAGAAGAGGGTAGATTTTTGTTTTGAAACTTGTCAATATTGTTTTATTGAATTATCTCAACTTCGAAATGATCAGTCTTTTTATAACTGCATCAAACTTTAGACAGCACTCTAATAAAAGTACAGTTCGAATTTGAAAAAATCCTTAGAAAATAATTTTATCCGTATAATACCTTAAAATTATTCTATTTTACATTTTTTTCTACAAATATCTCTCATACTCTTACACTCAGTCACACACTCATAGGCACATGCTTAGATACACACAAACACATTATTTACATTAAAAATTGTCACTCAAAGGTCTCACCCTCATCATACTCATCCCCACTTTCATACAGTGGGGTTCTACACCTCTTTGGTTTAAATAAACTAATTTTCTTCATCCTCCATTTATGTCTGAAGGGACGATTTACCGATTGCCCGCACGGGATGGATGATTTCGAATACGAGCCATCCGAGGATTCATCGGAGGAACTCTCCCAAATTTGATATGCTGTAACATATAAAATACACATTAGTAAACCTGTAATATCATAAGTATTGAAAAGTATTTATATCTAAAAATACATTCATGAATATTCAGAACAAAAGTCCAGTTAAAGGCCGAGTTAATGATAAAAACATAGGGAAATACATGTCGTAATATTCAATATATTTTCAAAATCGAGGTTTTTTAAATCCATTTGGAAGAGAATCAAAATTTTCAATTTGTCGTCTTTTTAAATTGACGACTGTGCAATTTTTGTTCTCAGTCCTTGTGATGGTGTCATGCACTAGTGTCCTTCGATTGGCTCGATAGGTTAACTGAATGGTTTGAGCATTTTCAATCACTAGTTTCCGTATTGACTTGAAGTTTACAGCCCGGGAGTTGTTATAGATCAGAGAGACCCCGTTGACTTTACACGTTGTATTTTCAGTACCATCGGGTGCTGTGACAACATATGCGTAAAATTTAGGGCCACCAGAGACAAAGGATATCGTATACTTCAAGTTCGTCAGTTAAATCTCCTAAAAATTTACCTATCGGAGGTTTATAGTCATCCGGATTATTCCTGTCTATAAAAATTACCGAATCCGTATCATAATATACTACACGACAATCGAGTTTTTCCAGGTACTCGTAGAGGCTTAACCGTGCTTGAGCTGTGGTAAAAGCTGCAATCACAACGTTTGCTAGTGGCGAGGGTGAAAAGGTGTCCTTTTTATATTTCCAACTAACATACAACGTTGAGTAATTTTCAATGATAGAGTTTTTCACCTCAATCTCAGGTTTGCATGCTATCATTAATAAATCTTCACGCTTTCTAATAATTACAGTTTGCTGTAAATCTCCGGTACTAGGGTTGTACTGAGTAGTTTTATATTGCCAGATTGCGTGAATTTTAACAATTTTATACCCTATTGTGACAGTTTTCTTGAGTTTATTAGAAACCCATGTTCCTCAAAACTCACGTAAAGCTGCATCATGGGGACAGTTACCCTGTTCCAAATTCTCACAACACTCGCGGCAAAGAGCAAACATGAGTGTACCGTGGAAACGTGCAGGTAAGAGAGGGTGATAGAGCGGCTGTGGTGGACGGATTCGGCACCTAATTAATTCTTCCACTTTTGAAATATCTAAATTGTTGCTACCCGTTCATACTTTACACTCATCACATATGTATATATCCGGATGACCTATTGGGAACTTACCCGATTTCAACACTTTCGGGTATAATGAGCAGACGTCGAGGTAGAGCATTTTCCCCCGTCTTATACAACATAATAACAGCGTGTATTACCCGTGCGTCCCCAAAAAATGCTTCACGAGGATTTAACGGTTCATTTGTTGAAAACAGGATGCATAGAGAGTAAAATTGCTAGATTGGCATCGGTTTCTTTCAATGTATCAAATTCACACATCCACATCTCCGTTTCAATATACACACTGCGATTCAGTTTTTGAGTCAACCCACGTGTTCGCTCAAATCGAGCGTTAAGACTCTTATCCGAGCTATTTCATTGTTTGACGCGATTGCAGGGGAAAAAAACGTTCATAACCATGCCACAAACAGCGCTGAAATTGAAGGATATGCTGTAACCCACTTTCTTGTTCTTCATAAAAACCGTCAACTAGCATACCTTCCTTAACACGATACTCCCGACCTCTACCAGCATGGTGAATACTGCCACCACATTGTTGCTCTTCCCACAACAGCCACTCTACTCCATTTTTTGACAGAGGGTCTGTCCATGGTTGGAATAATAGAAATTGTTTTTTCCTCGATTTGATTTTTTCTATAAACTAGTGAGCAAGCCGATGGAGTACTTATACATTCACTAAACGGGCAAACGTTACCGACTGTTAAAAATTTCTTACGAAATTCTAGAGAGGCGCGACGAAGAATGTCGACATGGTTTACAGAATAGTCGACTATTTCTTTTTCGAAAATGAACTTATAAGCGGATTGTGCCTTTTTCCCCGATGCCACTTTAAAAATTCTACTCTCTGAGAGTCTGACATGGAGTCTGGCGAATAGTATTTTAAATCAGGTAACTCATCCTCGTAAGTTTGATTTTTAGGAGTGTTAAAAAGATTGGGATAGGTACCTTTTTTTGACCCTCAAGTCCAAATGCTGCTGGTAATCGACTAAGGCCCATTTGCAAATAATTGAGACTTTCAATAAACCTGGTTTTATTGACCTCCATTAAACAAATTTTTGATTGATTCATTGTAATCTTAGGCTTTTTTACCAGAACACTCATCACGTTCGACCAAATTTTTCAAGAGGAAATGTGCATAGAAACTTTTTGCATTATGCGTAATGGATGTTATTTTTTTGAAATTTTTTACTGGTCTGAATACAAAATCAAGAAAGTTGTCGACACATTTTTCCCCTCTAAAAATAAATTCTGGAACAATATCACAGTTTTCACACGGCCTTTTTATATCATCCTCCTCGTGACAGAAGGAACACACTTGATGGGCAACGCACGAATTCGCAACATGGACATTTGTAGTGCGATCACCTTCAAGTGATTGATCTTTTTGGGTCTCAAGATCGTAAAAAATAAATATTACTGGATCAGATGGCTTTTCATTTTTCACAGCTTATATAAAACACTCATGGTTATATTCACGTACTGTTTTGCATACTCTACAATATGTAAAAACACATTGATGGTCTTTATTTTTCACGAAGTTTATTAATTTTGTGCATCCTGTGCAAATTTTCAAAACATTACAGATACTTTTTCCTTTTGAACAAGAATCTGGAAAAATGTGGTGATTGAAACAGTTAATATTCATGAAACCACGTAAGCAATCATCACAATTCTTAGTTTCAAGCTGATCCTGTAAATTTATTCTTAAAGAACAAGGAGGTTTCCTATAACAAACACTACATTCGTGTTTACATCTGTGATCACTGAGTCTCGACACTTTGCCCGCCAAATAAGGGTTTTCCGATGCCATCACCAAAATTAATTAAATAAAAAATTATTAGAGCTTTTTGGTCACGAGCAAGATATTTTTGAAATTTTAAAATTTCCGGCACACCACAACCTTCTGCTGGTAATCTAACACCAGCTTGCTGTAATAATTCTTCGGCTAAATTTTTTTGATGAGTAGAAGTTTTCTTTCTAACAGAATCCCATACTTTTTGCGTTTCTTTACTACGTTCCTTCCCACGTTTCTCATGTACACGTCGGACCACTGTTGCGCGCTGTAGACATACATTATCGTTATTAGCTATAGTTACTAACGATCTCTTTTTCAGACAATCTAGATTCAAATCTGCATAACCACGCCCGATAGGCACCTCTATGCGATCAACAACAATATGGAAACTATCGTCGAGACAAAACTCTTCCACACTCTGAGTCACATAAAAAACCAGATCCCATATTTTTGTAAAATCGAGATCCCTCACATATTGAAATGAGAGACCTGCTTCTTTCTGCGTAAAACTATTAGCGTAAAACTTAATTCCCACCTTATCAGTTGGTTGGTAGTTATGAGTTACGTAGTCAAGAACTACCCAACATGAACTTTCGAGCCATTCGACCGGGCATTGACTCTCGTCCGGGATTTCAACTTTAATTTCGATTTCACGCCTCTCATATTTTAATTTTTCCACGCGACTTATACGCTTCCCGATTATGAAAAGTTTACTAACCGACATGCAGCCTTCTATATTATTATTAAAACTCTCACCTTTTTTTTTATGTCACTCCAATTGAAGTGCTAGGGGCCGGTCCGCTTTCCTCGTTTTCGAAACCGCTTTCCTCCTCCACTTCAGGAAAACTTCCCTGTTGAAGAACTCCTACAACTTGTTCTTCAACGTCGACACCACCCCCATATTGTACATTCAACGATTTGGATAAATCGGTGGTATAATTGTCTATAAAAAAAGTCAATTTCATTAAATTAGTATAATATAAAACATTATAAAAGTCAGGAAAAATGACAGAAATTCAAAAACTGATTATTATTAATACTTTAAAAAAGTTTTAAAACAGTGATCAGAATAATCAAATATTATATTCACCTTGCAGGTTTTGTGTTGCGTTCACCCTGCTAGGTCCTGCTTCAGAGCGGTCAAAGTTGAACCGATCGGGAGAGTTCGGATTTCTTCTTCTCCGTGGAATCACGGGAAAAAGAACGGCTCTTTCTTCCTCGACCTCCTCCTCCACATTATCCACCTCCATACCTGCGAGGTTTTCTTCGTTTTCAAGTAAAATACCTCTGGCACAGCTGAAAATTTTAGAAAATTTTTACTAAAAAACAAACACGAGGTAGTTTTTTCTAGTCGCGGTGTGTTATGAAACAATTTCATAATTCAAGATAATTCAAGATTCTGTTAAGACTCAAATTTGGATACAATTTTAATTTTAGAATTTGGGGTTATTAAATTTAAAATAAAACAGTAAATAATGGAAATAAGTTTTTTTAAATGTACTTACATGGTGGTATGTCGAAGTTATCTAGAGCATTCTCCCAGTCGTCGTTTAAAAGATTCGCCATGGGGTGCAATCCCATCTCGCGAATCAATGCGTTGAGAGATGTCACTTCACAACCACACACCTGAGCCATTTTTTGCAATTTTATTGCACCCCAAAATCCCAAAACTTGACACTTAATAAATTGAACATATTCCCTGTGTGACAAGAAATTTTGGCTAAGTCCTGCGGCGATAAAATAAGCCAGTGTATTCACCGTGTCACACATCCTTCTCACTATACTTTCAGGAGCCTCGGTGATATTAATATCGGCCAACACTTGGTCCCAACCATTATCATCATCAGTGTCACTGTTATTGGAATTATTGATTTCACGTACCAAAAAGTCTAATGTTCTTTACCCTCTGAGGCGATTAATGCCCCAAAATCCGGCTAACACGCGCACACAAAAACTTATATTTTTAACCGAAACATTCGAAAAATCAAGCATTAAAAATGCTTTACTGAGAATCGCGAGAACTATAGTTAGTGCGTCCATTCTGAAGGTTTGGAAAAAACTGAAAATTTTTGAGATAAGGTCCTTCCATTTATAGACTTAGGTTTTCTATTGTATCTATGCAGTTGCTCTTTCTCTCTTCCTCGCTCACCTATTACAAAAACTGAGATACAGGTGTATGAGTCGAAAGAAAAATTGTATGCAGGATATACTCCAGTGTAAAAAATATTAATTTGAACAATAAAAATTGTTTAAAAAATAAATTAAAATAAGAGTTAAAAATTTTTTTGAAAAATTTGTTGGTACTTTCTCAAGAAAAAATATTAGATCCACATTCGTGAAGTAAGGTCCCAATCCACTCTACCAATATGGTTTCTATTCTGTCAAGAGAGGGGGAGGAGAGGACGATTTATCTATAAAAACTCGAGGTAAGCTCATATATGTAGCGAGTTGAAAGGAAAAAAAGCTAAATATTCCAAAGGAGTCGTGATGAAAATGCCCACATTTGAAGGCTTGTTAACGTGGTCGTTTGCGTCGATGAACGAGTTAGACGTTTGGAGAGGATTGTGGCGGATCTCGAACATTGTAAAAATATACTTTTGGAGGAACTGTGTAATTATTTCAAGTCGGAGAATATGAAAAATCCATCCGATGAATTTATCAAACATCTTGTCAAGGCATGCAATTTTCTTCAGGAATAAATCGAATTTTTTATCACGTAAAATGATGTAGTTTTTCTTCTTATACATCCTATTCCTTAATTATTAAGCAAGATAAAAATACTAAATTCATATCGCAATATTTTAGGCAACTATTTGAAAAAGATTATTCTTTCGATTTTTACTTCTTCGTTTCGTAGGTGTTTCTCAAACTCTCGCTTTCATCATTCTCGACACTTGTCTCTCGCTTCTTCTCTTGCTGTACTCACAAGTAAGATAGGCAGGTGCAGTATCTACCATCACTGTTCAAATACGAAGGCTGGCAGGGGTTTTCGTTTCTCACAGCATCCAAACAGGTGGAAACATAGGAAAAAGGTAATAAAATGAAAATGGCCAAACATGTGTCGGGGAAGGCGCGCGGTGGCCTAACGCGGAGGTTGCCTCTAGATCAGCTGATATTGGAGGCAAACAGTGGCTGCAGCGCATGCATCAGCTTATACCTACGCCGGCCCAGGCTCGATAAGCTTATATGCCTGGCGCGCGCGCTGACCGGTTGCGGAACATGAAAAGCTAATACGTTCCGCACATGGGGTTTGCTTGTCAAAGTCTAGGTTTTATACGAGACTAAAATTTTCAAGTGTCTGATTCTTTACTCTTTTTTCCAGATATAAATTATAAAAATCTATAAAACAGGTACATGAAATGAATATTCATAAGTATACATAATGCGCGCACGATGGAAACATCAATTGACCTCCATGATTTGCACGCCAACAGGTTGTGGATTTTATTCTATTATTCAGAATGGCAATCAGCGTATTCAGAATACGGACAGTTGATTAAATTCCACGAGGGTTTGCCCCAGGCATCTGATTATGCGAGCGACAATCGAGCTAAACTCGTCATTATCGATTATCTTATGCGTGAATCATCTAATAATACTATTGTCGACTTATTTACAAGAGGTAGTCCTCATAAGAACCTTAGTGTTATTTTCATATCACAAAATTTATTTCATCAAGGGCATGGTCAGAGAGATATCTCCCTTAATGCTAATTATATCGCCGTTTTTAAAAATCCTCTAGATCGATCACAATTTCAACATCTTGTACGACAAATATATCCGGAAAACCCACATTTTTTACAAGAAATTTATCATGATGCAACTTCGAAACCCCATGGTTATCTTCTTCTAGATTTAAAACAATCCACACCCGATAATTGCCGTTTTAGAACAAATATTTTCCGACTGATGATTTTTCCGATGTTTACTTCAAAAATACCAGTTGTGCGTTTTTAATGGCGGTGCACACACGTAAACATATCGATGAACAAAAAACACCATAGCATTACATGCACTCTGTCTCTTGAATTCTAATCAACGCGGTGTGATTCTACGTACAGCTGACACAGAGCTTGCTAAATGCATATATGTGAGCGTGCTCTTAATATACTAGCTGGAAATGTACCACTAACAAACCATGAAAAATAAAAGTTAAAAAAACACGGGAAAACTTTGAGAAAATTAGCCATGTCTCGCGCCAGCTGGAAGCACAAATGCGTTTTATCGTACAAAAAGGTGGATTTCTCCTTTTACTATAATAATTGCACCGATAATTGGTGGTCTTCTTTCAAACATTTTTAAAACACAAAGTTAAATCTTTTTTTTTCTCTGATTTGATGTTAGTTTTTTTTTGTTTATAAATATGAAACACGCAAAGAAAACGGTTTTAATTCCCAGCGAACAGGTCGAAAAATATCAGCCACAGGTTTTGGGCCAACAAACCTCTGTCTTATCACCGTCAACACTTCCTGCTTCCTCACCATTCTCAGGCGATGTTTACAAAGCTTTACGCACAAACCCCAACACAACAACTCAAACTCCTTGGAATGTTATGAAACGTCTTGATGCTGAGATGAGTCGAATACTTTATTCACCCTTTTTAAAAGATTAGCATGAAAAATGGAAAATGTATCAACAGACTTTACAGAAATTTCTATTTTTTGTCCATGCGGCCAGAAATATAAAAAATAAAAGGCAAGATGTAAGTGGTACGGAAAGGAACGATGAAGATGGTAATAATGGTGATCAATCTTTAAATAATAATAGGATACTTTCAAGTGTTCCAAGAAATTTTGCTCTGAGAGGAAATATATGACTTGAACGTCTTTCTAACCCTGATGCTCGTGAAGGTTTAAAGTGGAATGAACATGGTACAGTACTTATTAATGAAAGGTGCGTTAAAGATTCAAATATCTCAGAGTTGATAAACGATTCATTAAAATTGAGAAAAACCGTGAACCCAGTTGGGAGACATCAGTTTGCCGTGGTCCTTCAGCAACTAGGTTTACCACGTGAAATCGTAGGGAACAAGGAATATTAGAAACGTAGTTTCTTATCTACACCGGTTTCGCCTCGTCTCCCTTCTCCACCTTCTTATGACGTCTCGGCTTCACGAAACTTGAAAACTTTGCCGCTCACAACAGCCGCCGAAGTAGTAGGTAGAAAACACACAGGTTTTGAAGCTTTCTTAGTAACGGACGACGAGGATGGCAGTACCAACAGCGAGAGAGAAGATAAGAGCGGGAGTAGCCTAGCAGAAGGAAAAATCGACTTTCACGAAAAAAGGAAGGTAGCACTGCAAGTGGGAATAAAAACAAACAAAGTGATTTACAATAACTTTTTAAAAACAAAAATGAGTTTATTACACGATACTTACTATGACCCCTCTCTCCCCGCTTCTTATGGGGGTATTGATAAATTAGCTAATGCTGTCCGCGAGAAAATTTCACGAGCAAATGTAGTTGACTGGTTGAAGAGTCAAACTGCTTATAATATGTACGTCAATATCCGTCACAAATTGAAGCTAAGACATTACAATTTAAATTTAATTACATTAATTAATTTATTAAATTAATTAATTAATTTAATTTAATTTATCAGCTTTGGGAGTGTGACTTGGTTGATTTGAAAAGTTTAAAAGCATACAACGACGATTTCTCATACTTACTCGTAGTGATTGACGCTGTGAGTAAATACGCATGGATCGAGCCACTTCGTGGTAAAACCACGTTGGAAGTAAAAAATGCTTTTGAACGTATTCTCAAAGGAAAGGAATAAAGATTTCTAATGTTTTCACAAACTGATAACGGGAAAGAGTTTCTTGGACAAAATTTCTCAAAGTTTTTTTTAGAAGGCAACATCATATTTCGTACTGCACGCGATCCTAATGTTAAAGCAGCAATAGTCGAGCGATTAATTCGCACTCTCAAGGAACGTATATGGCTTTTTTCACACATAAAAACACTTATCTGTATATTGATGTTTTACAAAACATTGTCCAGGCTTACAATAATGCACGGCATTCGAGTATTGGAATGGCATCATCAGCAGTAACTCTAGATAATGCCGCGATTGCACTTTCAAATATACAAATAATATACGGTAGAAAGATAATGAAATGTAAAAAACCTGGATATAAGTCGGGTTATCTTGTGCGCATCAGTACAGAGAGAGGGGTGCCTTTGAGAAAGGTTATGAAGCTGGCTGGACTGAAGAGCTTTTGAAATAAGACGGGTAATTAGCTCACGCAAACAGTCGACTTGTGTTCACGAATTGAAATATCTTACAAGTGAAGCTATTGAGGGACTTTTTTATGAGCGCGAATTGTCAGAAGTGAAAAAAGAAGATAAACGCGATAACAACGAGGAGTTAATAGGTAATTGAACGAGTAATTCAAACAAAAGGAAAATGATCTAAGCAACGATATCTTGTCAAGTGGGCAGATTACCCGTATAAATTTAACTCTTGGATTCCAGCATTAGATCTCAAAGTCTTAAAATGAATGAGGATCAATTTCATATAATTTTACCAAGTAGCAGTAGTATGAAGTATTTTCCAAATAATACTACTACCCGTTTTACAACTCAACTCCCTCACGAGATTCATCTGCATGGTCAATGGAAAATCGTATAGCTCTTTTGTCAAATGTGAATAAAACAACGAAAGATGTGGAAGAAGAAGAAGAAGAAGAAGGAGAAGAAGAAGAAGAAGAAGGAACTTATGATGATGATGACGATAATGACACCCAGAGTGAGAGTCAAGAACCTGCAGAAATGCTTGGAAAAGACTTGCTTGAAAAGTTTTCACTGCCTTATGTAATGAAAAGTGACACTGAACGCGATGAACTTGAAGATAACGAAATTAAACAAAATTAAGAAAGCAACGTGTTGGATGGTCTTTCTTTCGACCCGGTGTTTACAGAAAGATAAGTGATCTCATTAACGCCATAAACAATACAACGATTGCACGTGGTCATGTGAAACTAATTTTTAGAGAAGAAGAAGATTGTTATGTCAGAATTGAAAAAATTTGTTCAGATACTTGTAACATAAGTGGTGGTCACTTTTTTGTAATTGCCGAAAAAGTATCACGCATTCTCGGGTTCGCACCGCAGGAATTGTTATCTGTTGATACACACTTTGCTAATCATCCACATAGCCTCGCACGAGGTCTTCCTGAAAAAATGTTTATTTACTGTGATATATGTGAATCATGTATCACAGGTGATACTCAAATGCTTATTTAGCGAATAATTCCTGTTGCAACTCAAAATTACGTATTTGCATCTACACAGATTACCCAGTTTGCTTCACCTAATTACATTACTCTTTTACATACTGAGTTTCGCACAGTGGAAATAAATATGAGAGATCATCTCGGCCTACCAATACCATTCGAGTTTGGTACTCTCACTGTCACAATTCATTTCAAACGAATTTATTAGACAAAATATAAAGTCTGTATCCAGTGCATGTTTTGGGAATGTAACCAGAAGAAAAGAAGGAGAGAAAGAAGTGAACAGAGAAAGAGACCTTACGTGTAATATTATACGACAAAAGTGAGAGGGGGTGGTATATCAAAAGTTTATGTCGGTTCGAGATATCAGAGAGGACATGGAATTGGAAGTTTTCTTGGGGGCCTTTTCTGTCGAGTTTCACCAATACTTGCGCGCGGTGCACGTACAGTCGGTAAGGAGGCTTTACCGGCCGGAGTTAACGCTTTGAACAATGTTGACAACAAAACTCCTCTCAAATATGCATTCAATAATCGCTTCAAGGAGTCTGAAGAGAATCTTAAGAGACAAGCAATTGATAGAATTGAAAATCTCATGAGTGGATCTAGTTATAAAATCGCAGCAAGAAATTCAAACACTCAGTCGAATAGCGTGCGCGGCGGATCACGTATCGTAGGAGGAAAACGTAAGAGGACTATAAAAAACGAGTCAAGAGAATCCGTCGAACTAAAGCGAAGAATAATAAAAATAGTAGTAAAAATAAAAAGAACAAAGAGAAAACAAAAAAGATGACAACGAGTAAGGTTATAAGAAAACAGAAACGTGGCAGTTTATTTGGTGAAAAGAATCAAATCATTGTTATTTTTGGAAATAAGTGAAATTGAGTAATGTCCTTTTTACACTCCCATTCCAGCGAATTTTTGAAAACTGAATTGGATCTTTTTTCACTACCGCGAACTCAAACTTCTATAGAGAGCGCGCAATGGATCCATTACAAACCCGTTTCCTCCCTGACGGACGATTCTCCGATAGAATTCGTTATCCCTTGTCACGGCAAAGAATATATCGATCTCCCACACACGATGCTCAGTGTAAAATTCAAATTGCAAGCTCCAGAAAAAACTGCAGCAAACGTTATGCATTTGGACATAGTGGCACCAGTGAACAATCTACTTCACTCAATGTTCAATCAGGTGGACGTGTACTTCAATCAAAAACTCGTATCCCCACCAAACAATGCTTATGCGTACCAAGGATACATCGTAACATTACTCAATTATGGACCAGCCGCAAAATAGAGTCATCTGATAAGCGTCCGATGGTACCTTTGCATTGCGATATTTTCAACCAGAACAACGAGTGTAGTCTACATATCATGGAAGCGACTCTTTTAGTTCGAAGATGCAAAATAAGCCCAGGAGTTCTACTTGGGCACGCAAAACTCTTTCTCAAAGAACGGAAAAATATCCAATTACAAGTGTCGAAGTCAAGACACTCTAGATACTCTAGACAACGTGATTCTTAGACAGCTACCTAAAAGAGTAATCATCGGTTTTGTGAAGAATAGAGCGTTTGACGGTAACAAGGATCTAAACCCATTTAATTTTAAAAATTATCAAATTAACTTTTCATCTCTTTACGTTGATAGCACACAAATTCCCTCAAAACCATTACAAACCAGATTTTTGCGAAAGAGCAAATTATTCGTTGATGGTTACCACACTCTATTTTCTGGAACTGGTATTCATTTTTTAAATCAGGGTAATGACATTGATCGTTATGATTACGGTAATGGTTACTGTCTTCTTGCTTTTGACCTCACAACTGACCTATCGGCAAACTGTTATTCTCACTGGAATCTTGTAAAACATGCTAGTCTTCGCATTGAGGTAAGATTCGAGGAAGCACTTGTCAAGCCGATAAACTGCATTGTTTACGCTGAATATGAAAACGTTTTAGAAATACACGCGTCCAGACAAGTTATTGTTGACTTTGGATGATAAGGTCTAACGTCCACTTCTCAGAATCTGTGATCATATATCATTTTGCTCTATGCAACACCTGTTTAAACGAGCAGCATCAGTCCTAAGTAAACATGCGAGCTGTAATCTGCGGTCATTACACCGGAAACTGTCGCCTTGATTACTGGCTTTGTACTTGCCTCTCATTTTATCTCAATACCAGAATCTTTGTCGTCAACACAACCGTCCATAAACTTTCTTACGAAGAAAGGGATATGGACTACGTGATAGATATTGAAGGATTCCGAGCTCTCGAAGGTCAGTGTATAGCCAAAGAAGTGGCTCTAGTTACTGTGGATAAAAGTTATACTGCACACTGGATATCAGCACCACCACATCCCTTTTCAGACCTGCCTAATCGAACACGACAACAAAACAATTGGCTCACGTGTTATTATCATGGGATCGAGAGGTTCGAGGGAGACGTCCCAGTGAAGCATTTACACTCAAACCTCAGAGAAGTCACCAAAACACCAAATCAGATATACACACGTGGGCGGGAGAAAGCTAAACTTTTGCAAAATATTCTGAGTAAGCAAATTTTCAATTTAGAGCAATTACTATGTCCTGCTTTCAAAAAATTAAATATTACCAACGAGTACTGTTTTCATAATGGCGCAAAGAAGGGATAAATCTTCACATGTGCTCTGAACAATAATTTTAAACTAAGAAATTGGTTTCAGGGTCGGAGAAAAGAAGAAGTGATGCTGTGCAAGATACCCAACCGTAATCAGAGCCTGTCTTCAATCAACAAAATGAAAACTTTAACAATCAGTAAACCTCTAAAAGAGTCGGTCACATTGCGGGCGCTTGTGGACAACATTGAGAGATCAATGGAGAAATTAATGAGCAATCTACATCACGTGAAGTAAAGCAGTGATTACCAAATTTACCATCGTTTGCCAATCCAGGAAAAAAGGATGAACGGTTTGGAGGTTCTTCAAGCAATTCGAAATATACCAGCGTGTACAACTGGGGTGTTTCCAGCGGATCGAATTTCGAAAATCAGGATGAAATCGGCCTGTATAGTTGCAAACCTTGACTGGGCAAAGAAATTTGGATCGTACTGGATTGCCATGTTTGTGAGTAAAAATGGTCGAGGAACGAACTTTGACAGCTATGGATTGCCGCCTCTTATTCCTCAACATCTTTCTCGTTTGCGAGGGAATTGCACCTTGTTCAGGTAGAATACAACGCAATTACAAAGTGCGTCTTCGGATGTGTGTGTATTCATCATATGTGTAATGGTTATTCTTTTTACAAGTTTACCAAACTTTTTACGGGTGATTTATTAGCAAATGATCGCATGGTCGTGAATTTGCACAACAGCCTATTAAGTAAATGTAAAACTAAGTCTAGCGTTTTGCGACAACCAAAAGACGTGCTTCGAGGGGGGTATTATGATTCGTGGGGTAATTAATACGCAACTTGCATCTTGTGTTCAAGTTTGTTCCTCACAACTCGCTACATTATACCTTTTATAAGTAAGGTATACGAATTTTATATGCATACTTTTACAAGTCATTCTTCTGCTTGAATCGTTTCTCTTTTCATCGCTCTCCCTCTCTCGCTTTGTTATAATCATCATAGTTTATGATATATGATTAATTATGTATGGGTTTGTATGCATGAGTGTGTGTGTGTTTGTGTGGAAGGAGTTGGAAATTTTAGGTTGAAAATTATCGGTATCCCAGACTACGAAAATGTAATGAGTTATAAAATAATCTTTAGTTTTTATGTATGTCCATTAGGGTGCCCATTTAAAATGCAATATATTTTTTCTTATGGTCTTAGCCAATAAATTTGTACAGTAGGGTGGGGCGAAAATTTTTTTTTTTTTTTTTTTTTTCGAAAGGTCTCAGGTCCAAAAAATTTCTACTAGATACCAGTAACTCACAAGCCAAATTACAGATTCAAAAAAATATATTTAACGGGAGCGCATCGACGATAAAGCCTAAAATGTGAAAAAAGGTTCATTTTCACTTTTTCTATGAAAATATTTTTTATATTTTGTGACATTAAGCTCATGTTTGCCCTAAAAAATCGTAATAATAGTTAATATTGCAAAAGTCAAAATAATTTTTTAGAGTGTCTTGAAGTTCGAAACTATTCATTGTGACTTGCGAGATCCTAGAAAAGTGTAAAATGCTAGGTGGCTGACAAAGGGGAACATGATTCTTAGGAAACACATTGGCACAGAAAATCGATCAGCAGAATTGAAGACTCTCGCCAAATTCACGATAAATGTCTACGCTCCTATGTGGTTCCACATTAAATGGAACGGAAAACTGAAGGATGCTAAATCAATTTGTACTGAAGCATAATTTTAAGTAGATACTTGGCAGATGATCTCAAATAAGTCACCGATAATGTGATTAAAACCAATGCCTACGCCGCACATCCTAAAAACATCATCATCACTATGTTGTGTGATAAAAGGCTCAATGTGAAAGAACAAGCTGTTAATCACATTCTATCTGCCAGAAAAGTAAGCTCCAAAGTGATGAGAAAGTTTAAAATTCCAGAGCTTAATTTAAAAGCTAAAGATTATGTTGACGTCATCAACTGACAGCAGTGCAAAGTGACCGAAACTTCATTGACAATGCACATCAGTGAAAATTAACTGAATCAATTACTTCTGGAAGATGTATCGCAAATGTTTAAGGATGATTTCTTCCACCTTTCATGTCAAACTCAAGCTGTTGAAGGTTTGTCAAAGATGTTGCAGCTGCATCTTCGCTTGTGTGCGATCCTAAAAGTAGGGATGGATTCATAAGAACTCGGATACAGGCTCGAAAAACGATGCCAAAGTTTGAGAACAAAGCACAATACCGAGCTTAGCTTCAGGAAATTTGTTACGCATCCGATCATCAGACAAGTTACGTCTTTAATACAGGATTATACCGAACAAAAATAATATTTTAATCTAGGAATATGTAAAAAAAAAGCTACTATTATGATTTTCTGGGGCAAACATGAGCTGAAAGTGACAAAATGCACTGCAAATGCACTTCGCACTATCTTCCGCTCTCATTTTCGGGATAAATATTGCACTTTTCTTGTTAATGATGTACAGTATGTGTAAAAAATGACTTTATTAGGAAGTATTTTACTAATTTGAATGATTAGGCTTGACAAATATAATAAATATTTTCATAGAAAAAGTGAAAATTAACATTTGTTCACATTTTAGGCTCTATCGTCGAAGCGCTCCAGTTGAATATATATTTTTAAATCTGTAATTTGGCCTGCGAGTTACTGGTATCCAGTAGAAACTTTTTGAACCTGAGGCCTTTAAAAAAAAAAAAAATTCGGCCCACCACAACTGTACAATGTACAATTTGACAAAAAAGGCCACTTATTATTTTTTATATATATATAATTTTCTTGAGGTCCCGCAAGACGTTTAAAGTTCTAGATTCGGTAAATATTTTTTCACCTTTAAAAGAAAAAATATGTGGTAAATTTTTTGTATTAAGAAAAAAGACTATAGGGCGAGACTTTGAAAATGCATTAAATTGGCTCATATACGACACTTAAGTAATCTAAGTTTCATACATTCATTGGGTCTAACCCCCTGAGATTTTTTTTCAAACAAAAAAAAATTTCCCGCATTCTTTATTTTCCGAACAAAATTATCTTAGATCCCGCTCAAGGCGACTGAAGATAAAAAATGTCGGTTTTTCATTTTCTCTCTTGAACTATGGGCTCTAGTAAAGAAATAAATGCGAAAAAAACATTTTACTTTTATCTAAACAACATTTTTTGTTTTTAAAACTTTTGCCTCAAACCCTTCTTTTGGCCAATAGACCACTTAAATGTCAATAAAATTACGCTTCCTACTTTTATAGCTGAACAGCGTGTTCCAGAGAAAAAATGAACGTGAAAAAACCCATTTTACTTTTAAAAACGACATTTTTTTGTACATAAGAATTTCGCCTAAAACCCTTGTTTCGAACAGTATATGACTTAAATGACAATAAAATGACATTTCCCACTTTTTTAGCTGAACTGCGTGTTCTAGAGAAAAAATGAATGTGAAAAAAACATTTTAATTTGTCATAAACAACATTTTTTGTTTGCACTACTTTCGCCTGAATCCTTTTTTTGGCCAATAGACCACTTCGATGTTAATAAAATTACATTTCCCACCTTTATAGCTGAACTGCGTGTTCCAGAGAAAAAATGAACGTGAGAAAAATATGTTACTTTTTCATAAACAACATTTTGTTCTTATAACACCCTGAACGATAGTGGACTTGTTTGCCTTTTTATATTTTCGTCTGTGCTCTTCTAACTCTTGAAACTAGCATCATCTTTCCATGAACTCAGATCTTTCAACAGAAAGTCTTGAGGTATTGTCAGGCTCGTGAGGAATTTGCTGGTATTTGTCGTCACAATATCAAGTAAAGTTTTTTTCATAATGGTTCGTTTATTCACTTTAATCCGCCGAACAATAAATTCAGAACTTTTCTTTGAAAAATCTGATACCATGAGTCTTTTTGTCTTAGTAGGCACTTTGGGATCAAAAAATGTGAGTGCTACAAGAGTTTCACTCAGGTACCATAAGTGACCTGAAAAGCTCTTATAAGCAGCTTCAGCAACTTCAATGTTTACTTCTGCGTAAGTCACAATTTCTTTCAGAAAAACAAGGTCATTTCGCGAAGCAACTGCCGGTGTCTGGCAAGTGAACCATTTCTGCAGGTACACCTTAACAACGAACAAGTTGAATTGTCTTAACTCAGCATTTTCTTCTTTTTTCAGCGAAAACTGTCCTCGAAAGATGTACATTTTTAGGGAATATATGATCTTAGACATCCATCGAGCTCGATGTTAAGCACCGGGTGCATGGATATGAATAGCTGATCCTTTGTGACTTGTTTCACCTAAAAATACAAGAGCAAGTTCTAAAAGCTCTTTGTAATCGTCCCGGGGATGGAAAACTTGGAGCTGTTGGTAGATAAATGTTATCATTTCCTTTTTAAAAGATGTTAAAGAAGAAGTAAGGGTAACATCTTGCAACCCAGTCTCATATTTGTTGCTATCAATATGTTTCCAAGATTTTTTAAATCCCTGAAATAGCTCTATATTCGGCCCATTTTATGGACCAAACAGAACCAAAAAAACTGCTGCCAGCGGAAGCTTAATTATAGGATGCCGACAAGCTAAACTCAACAAAAATTTCTTTAAAGCCTTTTCTAGCTCGGTGATAGCACTGGAATCTAACCCTGTATTACTGGCAGTTGTATCGAAACATGTTGATGTCCCTTGTTCAGCCAGGTTCCATTCTTCCAGAAGTTGGTGTACTGCGTTTGCCTGTGCTTTAACAGTTCCTGCAGGAATTATTGGAACTCCTAAAAGTTTGCTGACATCTTCGCCTGGCACAAGAACTGCTAAGCGATCGACCGTTTCCTTACATGTCAATGCTGGTAACATTTTACCATCCCAGTGAACAGTCATTGGAACAGTTGGATTGAAAGCTTCGCGATTTTCTCTAGCCTTCATTTTACGATTTTGGATGCGAGCTAGCCTTATTGACTCTGCACTGCAAACGTTTTTTTGCGGGCCATGACCTAGAGCTTGAGAGAAAGAAGCTAAGATATTTACAGAAGAACGGTGACTGGTACTTGTGCGATCAAGGGCAGAACAGACTTGAGGAGTTAGTAGTTTTTGTAGAGGAAGGATCTGATAACTCTAATATTATGTCCAGTTTCAGTTTTTTCTTGTTGTTGAATCACTGTCGTATTCTGAATCGCTATTTAACAGGTCATTAAAAATTGATTCTGGTTCCAACTGAATGCTTACTGGTCGATTCCTTTTTTTATTGCTCGTTTCTTTGGCCTTTAGACTCTTCACATTTTCCGCCTCTTCTTCAGCAAGAATTTCCATTAATTCATCTATTGTTTCTTTATTTTTTCGTTGGAGTTGAAGAAAATTTTGGATTTCCTCACACTCTATCAGAGTTGAAGAATTAGCATGAGATGCATCAAAAAGGTTGTCCATTGTGGCAGTAAAAACATTTTCATAATTTTCTTGTGTTCAAGTTCTTCTGCATCTACTTTTTTGAAACTCATGCCACTTTCGAAAAAATGTTTCTACTTTTTTCTGAATATTATACTCTTGCATAATTGGGATCATAGTGCTCTGCCAAACTCGAATCAGTTCAGTTACAGTAATTCTTAGACTTTCGTCGATACTTCTTTTCTCCTTAACATGAAAATAATTAAATCTCCCAAGAATTTTTCGTTTTGTTGGTAGTGTTCTAAAATCTGCAATATCTTTTGACATTTTTCCTACTAGCCACACCGTTTCCAAATTTTCAGAATTACAAATTTTCACATTACAAGAGACATTATTTTCTTCCGATTCTTCAGTTATAATTATGCCAGAGTCATTTGAGTTTTTCGGATCTTTGATATCAGCCCCTTTGTGGTTCCGCATATCATTTTCAGCTAAAGCTTTTTCCAACAAATCTATTCTTCCTATATTTTGGCGCTGAAGATATGAAAAATTTGCAACTTCATTATGCTTTATTAAAGCTAAAGCATTAGTGTGAGCTACGTCAAAAAGGTCGTCAGGTGTGTTAGTAAAAAGCTGTTGGTTATTTTTTTGCGCTTCACTTTGTCTATTCTTGTTTTTTCGTAGTTTTTCCCAACTGGAATATAAATTTAACACTTTACGTTTTACATTATAATCTTGTGTAATTGGGATTGTTGTACGCTCCCAAACTTGAATTACCTCAGTTATCGCCGTTTTTATACTGTCACTGATAATTTTTTTTTTCATTAATATGTAAACAGAATAACCTACTGAGGACTTGACGTTTCGTTGGGAGTTTATTGAAGAGTGTAATGTCCTTTGACATTTAACCAATCAACCAAATTATTTTTGTCTCTGGTTCCGGATCACTCATTATACCAAACCTAAAAAAAATTATATTACTGAATCTCTATCTCTGAAATCTCCTACTGCCCGAAAATATCAGTGAAATTATGGAAGCTTAGCTTACCTTTATAGAATGACCATAAAAAGAAAAAGCTGCTTTTCCATAAACATCGACAGTATAGGACTGTAGTGATGTATTATATCTCATTAATGTACAAACTCTACATATTTTAAAACTTAGTTATTGTACTTTGTGCTAGGTTATTCTTATTGCCTGAAATTAGCATATTCATTAAAAAAAGTTAGCCACACCAGACGACCACAATAAACTCGTATCCTAATATGAAATTCTGAGATAATAAATTGATAAGACTTAAAGTATTGCTCGACCTGTCGTTTTATTTTTCGAAGTAATGTTTTAGATAAAGTTTGTTCATTGTATGCACATCTTTCTTTTAAGTTATATTATATTCTTTTTAAAAATATTTTTAATTTACATGTAAGTGGTCTATTGGCTGACAAAAGTGTTTTAGGCGAAAGTGTTATAAACAAAAAATGCCGTTTACAAAAAAGTAAAATATTTTTCTCACGTTCATTTTTTCTCTGGAACACGCAGTTCAGCTAGAAAGGTGGGGAATGTCAGTTTATTAACATCTAAGTGGTCTATTGGCCAAAAGAAGGATTTAGGCGAAAGTGTTACCAACAAAAAATGTTGTTCATGAAAAATTAAAACGTTTTTACACAATCATTTCTTCTCTAAAGCACGCAGTTCGGCTAGAAAACCGGTAAATGTCACTTCATTGACATTCAAGTGGTCTATTGGCCAAAAAAAAGGGTTTTAGGACGAAGTGTTATCAGAAAAAAATGTTTTTTATGAAAAATTAAAATGTTTTTTTCACATTAATTTTTTCACTTGAACCCTCAGTTCAGTTAAAAATGTGAAAACTGTCCTTTTGCTGACATTTAAGTGATGTATTGTTCGAAAGAAGGGTTTGAGAAAAAAAATCTGTTATCAAAAAATGTTTCTTGCAAAAAAATGAAATATCTTTATTGTATTTATTTTTGTACTAAAGCCCATAGTTCAAGAGAGAAAATGAAAAAAAGACATTTCTCATCTTCAATCGCCTTGAGCGGGTTCTAAGATACTTTTTGTCGAAAAAAAGGAATGCGGGAATTTTTTGTTTCATTTGAAGACAAATCTCAGGGGGTAAGAGCCAATGAATTTATGAAACTTATATTACTTAACTTTCGTATCTGAGCCAATTTAATGGATTTTCAAAGTCTCACCCTATAGTATTTTTTCTTAAGACAGAAAAGTTACCACGTGTTTTTTCTTTTACGGATAAAAAAATATTTAGCGAACCTAGAACTTTAAACGTCTTGCGGGAGCTCAAGAAAATTTTATATAAAAATAACAAAAATTACGTGGCCTTTTTTGTCAAACTGTACAAATTTATTGGCTAAGACCTTAGGAAAAAAAAATTTGCATTTTAAATGGGCACCCTAATACACAGTTAACTTTAAAATAGGTTTAGATTTTTTCTACATTATAAAACAGTTTTAGTAGGTCTATTTCGATGTAAGGTTTTTTTTTTGACGAAAAATTGAATAAACCTATTTTCATAGGTTTTAACAAAAAAACTGTTACTCTTGTTATTTACCCTTTCTCTATTTCAGATAATTATTTTTATAAACTTATTTCACTAATAAATGGAGATTAAATTTTCTTAAATTTACTTTTCTAGTTGAAAATATTATAAATCATTTAAATATCTTCTCTTCTCCGGGGAAACCCCAAACACAATTACGTAACAGCGCTCTGTACTCTCCAGTCGGGAATCTCCTAGCTCCACTATCCTCCCTTTTCCATTTTGACGTTTGGAAACTCCCTGTGTATGTGATGTCATAAGGCCCAGAATCTTTCAGACGGGAAGCCCCTTCCCCTTCTCAAACTACGTACATCTTTGCTGCTTAGTCTTATCTACTGTGACGCGTCATCGCCAGAAGCGTGGCGCAGGGTGGAGAGGGGGATTAGGCCACGCCCATAACGGCGCCCCATAGTCATTCCTTACTACTGAAACTCCTCTGGATCCACAGATATCGTCACTTTGTGTTATCTTCTTGATAATTTTTATAAAGAAGTTCTATTAACAAACACTGAATATTATAAATTTCTCATTTGTAAAGGATATTGCGGCATTATTATTAATTACTTTTATCGATAAAGTTATACGCAATCAGAAAACATGTGTCTCCCAATATTATTTGTTAATTTTAGAAACACGAGACCGATCGCGCACTTGAGCGCGCGTGTTTCGTATTTAAACATTTATTTTGCTGCAAAGAATTAGAGGGCATGTAAAACTTTGCCGTAAGAGCAAATTACTTTACGCAGGTTTTTGTGAATAATTTTTCAAAAAAATAATGGTTGTCAGACGTCCGTATTCATGTTCTTTACATCTGGGCAATAATATATTTGGTTGACATTGTATATTTCAAATAAAAACCCAAGTAATCTAAATTGTTGTGTAGTAAAGTATCCTGTGACTTCAAGATATTTTGAAAACATTTTTGATCGATTGTTTAAAAAGTAAACTAATTATTTTAGTCAAATAATTCTGTGTATACAGAATTTTTAATCATTTCATTCGGGCGTTGTTCTCCCAAGAAAATACGTAAAGATTTCCAAGATCTAACTCGAGAAAATGCCACGTACAATTGTCTATGATTGAATACATCGTTACGAAGATCTACTCCAATTTTTTCGAAAGTTTGTCCTTGGCTTCTATTAATTGTCATCACAAATGCTAATTTCATTGGAAAATGCCGCCGCCTAAAAGCGACAGGGTAAACGTCGTCACAATATAATGAAATGCGATGCATGAACACAATATTTCTTGCTTTATCCCCTGTTAAGATACGACATCTTCAAAGATTGTTAGCAAGTTCAAGTATTTGTAATCGCGTTCCGTTGCATAAACCTTCGTTGATACATAAGTCTGGTATGAGCATTACAATCGAATTATTTCTTAACCGTAATTCATACGGTAAAAAATTAGGAGGGTTTAAAGTATTCAGAAACTCCGGCAGTCTCACATTAGTAATATCTCCATTATCGAAATTTTCCGTACTATCTATACTTGTGTAAATCCGTTCTGTTATGTCGACTGTTTTGTCAACTCTGCA
>CAKNWT010316682.1:1142-30065 GCA_932066315.1 Andricus coriarius
TTGGAGCCCTCGTAGTATAAAAAAGACGGAAAAAGGAAAAAGTGAGAGGTTGGTTTTTGGTTGACTTTTTCCCTCTTTTTTCATTATGTTATTCTGGTCTCTAATGAGCCGAAAAGTGAGGTTTTTGGGAAATTTATTTTTTGATTGTGAATCAACTTTTGCTTGCTTTGCAATAGAATTTTCAATTTTTGCTTAGTTTGTGAAAGTTATTCATGATAGAATGGATTTCGTTTCAACCTTAATTTAAATCATTTTCATTATTAAGATACTGGTATTTGAATATCTGGAAGGTTTGTTTGGCCAGAATTGCAAGAAAAATGAGAATTTAGTCATGGAAAAATCAGCGAAAAGTCAGGAAATTTTGAAAATGTTTTGTTTCGGCCATCCTGTTTTTGCCCTAACAATCTGAATTAATAATACCCTATAGCAGAAGTTATGCTTGGATCCAGTCGCGCCAGAGTTTGCCAGCGGTAGCCTGATTAGGTTGCCCAATCTTTCTTATTAAAAGCCATGTTATGAATTACTATAAATTTGTTATTGAAATGAATGATGAAAAGAAATATGAATTAACTAGCGCTAATTAATTTAATATAGATTTAGAATATTATTAGTCCAGTATAATTGTGTAATATTCATCCTTTGAAACAAATTTTCAAAAATAAGATTAGCAGTTTAAATAATTTAAAAAATTCTAATACATAACCTGACGAAACGATTTTATATAATATTATTTTTTTCATTATAGCATTTTAATCTTTTGTGTATCGAATCAGCAACTCAATAGCTAGAAAGTAAATTCTCACTTTAAAAAAAATTGAAAATTTGATTGTTTATTACGGTCTTAATCCTAAATTTTCTCAAAACCTATAATTTTCCAATCAAACTTTTCAAACTTCAATTCCACACTGATTTATCTCAAAAGTATATTCTCATTAAAAAGAAAAATAATCAATTCAATTTTTGAGGACGTATTTTGTCTCTTCTGTAAAATCGAGAAAATGCGGGTTAGGGGCCATTCATATATTACGTAAGACGTTTTTCTTTTGTTTAAATAAAGACGAAAACAGAATTGCTGTGAAGTTGAGAAGGACACAACGATATGAACAAAAGAAAAAAATACCTTACGTAATATATGAACGACCCCTTAGTCCCTTATGGCAAGTTACCTTTCAGTAAACGTACTCCACAGTTTAATTTCAAAATATAAAGAATTAATATCACAAATGGAAATCTTGAGAGTGGAATAACCCTCGACGAATGGAAAAAAATAAAAATCCTGATCGAAATCCTGCGTACGAATGCGAATCACCATCGAATTGAGAACCAGTTTGAAAGAAATCGTGACGGGAGTGCTTTGGGCAATTTATGCTCCAATTTTTCAGCCCTGGGTATATCGGTAAATCGGTGACTTGGATGCATAACGATATGCTTGATGTTCCGCTTTAGTAATTGGTAGCGTTTCAAGGTCAAGCGAAAACGATCGCGTGCTACCGGTGGTAGATAAGGAAGGTGAGGTGATAGCAAGAAACAGAGGGAGAGACATCGAGAGAGGGAAAAAGTGAAAATTCACTATTCTCATGAGCAAAAAAAATCCAAGATTTCCCTTCTTCATGCAGGGTGGCCGTATGACAGGGAAAGCTTGGAAATGAGGGAAAAGTCCAGGAATCTTATTGGTCAGGGAAAGTCAGGGACTTAAAAAAAAATATTGCAAAAGTCAGGGAATTTCTATATCAGAAGCACCTTAAATAACTGTCAAGGATAATAAATTTTTCATTTTTCAATGAAATTATCTTATTCCGTTTATTAAAATTGGTCAGGGATATTGGACTGAAATTTGAGAACTCAACTTTCTTTTTTGAAAATCGTCGTTCTGGTTAAAAAAATCCATTTGTTTAAGTAGAAATTTCATCTTTTTTTGCATAAAGATGCAAGTTGAAAATTGAACTATTTTGTTGAAATTTGTTGTTGTTCAAATTAAATTTTTTAACTAAAAATATAACTTTCATTTTTTGATGCGAAAATTTATCTTCTTTAGCTGAAAATTCGTCTATTTTGGTAGAGAACTAATCTTCTTGGTTTGAGATTTCTTAAGTTTTTATTAAAAATGCAACTGTTTGGTTGAAAATCAAATTTTTTTTAATTGAACTGTTTTACAGAAAACTCGTCTTAGGGCTTAAAAATTCAACAATTTTGATGAAATTTTTATATTTCTTGACTGAAAAGTCTTTCTTTTTTTAAATTTATCTCAAATGTTACAAGATTAAAATTTTTTACACTTTGAAAAATATTTGTGTGATTCAAGAAAATGTTATTTTAATCATACAAATTTTTTCTTTGATATGGGGGGTCAGACAAATCTTTGTAAGATTCAATGAAATTCTTTATATAAACGTATTTTATTTGAATACATTTTTATTTGGATGAAATAAATTTCTTGTTTAATTTAAATAAAGTTTTTGTTTACTTTACACATTTATTGTTTTAAATGAGGAGAAGATTTTGTCAATCAAGAGGCTCGATATTTTTCATTTAATAAAATCAAATAAACCTTTTATTATTTCAAACAAAAAATTGGTGTCTTTCAATCATATAATAAACAAATTTTTTTGTGTGATTCAAAGAAACATTTTTCTCAGTGTATATTTGTCTCCCTCACATGATCGTTCTCTCGCTTTGTATCACTGAGCTCGAATCAGGACTCTGGTTTCGTCAATGAGAGACTAGCATCGCCTAGAGCCCCTAGCCTGTTGCCTCGTAGGAGGTTCCAGAGAAGACTCCTATCCAATAAAATTTGCCGCGCAGCGCCGACGCAGTGGCGTCGCGACGTCCCAGTCCAATCTCCCTCAACGAATTTCCCTCACTGGGTTTATCAAATCGGCAGAGCTTCCGGATTTAAATGATTTTTTGTAATTATTCATAGATTATTATTTCCTTTAAAGTTAGAATTAAATTTTATTTTTCTACTCAAAGGGGGCTTAGTGAAATTTAGAGATTATTTCAATTTTTATGTGGTAATTGTAAAGTAGTTTTATGTCCGAATTAAGCTTGACCTGCTCTACTTCAAAAAGCAGATTCAAGGAAATAAGTAACGCCAGCCGGTATTTAATCACTGGGATCACAGTCTTTCCCTTATTCCCCTGTGAGTCCACTTTTTTCAAATTTCCCATTTCCCCTTTTCTCTTTAAATATACGATATAACACAATATTTGAGTTACGGGGGGAATTTTCTGAAATTAGAAAATGTACGTAAGAATAATAAAATTCATCTGTATAATATTGAAGGAGTTGAATACATTATTTATAAATAAATAAAGTGTAAAATAAAAAAGAACAATATATCGTAACGAAAATATAACTATTTAAGTGCAACAAGTTTCAAGTGCTGAAAACTATAGTCCATTAAAAAAAGCACTTTTAAAAAAAACTTGTAGCTAAAACATTTTAAAACATAAAATTGGAACACTTAGGAAATTATATATTGTAATTTGAAAAAGAATGATTAAAAAGTGAACACTTTTCAACTGAACGTTCAGTGTTCTAACGTAAACAATTTAAAGTCAAACATTTAAAATTGACCCACTGAAATTTTAAATCTGAATAGGAGTGTTAAGCAGCATCAAATTTTATTGTTAAATCTTACCAATCAAAAATTGACCAAATTTAATTCGCCCGATTTCAACCTAAACGTTTTTGGACTTAAATAAACCTTTAATATTAAAATGTTTCTTTAAAAAATATCTTAAAAAATTATTTTTTAAAAGAAAAAATATTCTGGATTATGGGAACGATTTTAAACATATAAAAAATGTTTACTTGACACATTTTATTTTCTGTCAGATTTTTTTATATCACCATGATTTGAAAATATTTAAAAATATAACATTTCTTATAAAAAGATTGTTTCTTGTTTTCTACATATGTAAAAATAAATGTTTAATCTTTCTCTATTTTTCCACTTTTTGAGCTCCTTTTGTGCTGCGATTTCTATAATCATTTAAGTGTATTTTGCATTAAGATTTTGAACACTAATTTTCAAACTCAATTTACACTGTATTACAATTGAGTTTTATGAGAATTTTCGTAATATTCAATATCAAATTATGTGGCTAAGTCTATATACCAAATTAATCAACTAAGGGTTTAACTAAACGAAACTTTGATGGATATTTATAATTGCATTTAATAAAATCTACTCAAAATAAATTAAAATTCTTAATATTAAGTTAAACTGATTTTAAAGACAAATCGGTCTAATTTTGATATTTGATATTCTTTTTACAAATTCAGGCAAAGATAACAATTGTTGTAGTATTATAAATATTCATTCATCGCAGGCCCTTTTGGTTGATATTTATTCAGCAGAAAGCTACAGCTGTTTTCATTGTTAAAATTAATATCACCGCATCATATTGAAATTCTGAAATTCCAAAAACTTCAATATGGAGCAACGTTTTTCTAAAACCTAAACATTTATAATTTCAAAACTGATTTATTTTTGTATGTTAATCAAAATGTTGATATTCAGTTTTAATCAGTTTCATTAGAGTAGATTTTGAAAAATTTTATTGTCCAGCTTTTACAAATCTCAAAATTTCCACTTGCTTTCGCTATGAATACTCTCATTATCAGATTTTTTTAAATAGACCACCCTAGTAAAAGAACGTCCATAAAAAAATTGTTTTGATGGAAACAAATTATTTTTTTTTCATTTATTTAAAAATATTAAGTTAATTGAGCAAATCATTTTATAAATATTTTTTGTTCTGTGTAGACTTTTTAATTTTAAAAGCGCATGTTGAAAATAAAAAATTACTTCAAAAAGGAAGGCTAGATCACTATAAAAGGTTCAAAAAATCGCTTTTATCATGATTTTTTGTATGGAAAAGTTTACGTTTGAACTTTTCAATAAGCAGTTCTTTTCTTTGATGAATCTAGATTGAAGGAATTGAAGCAGAGGGAAAGCTAAATATTTTGTTGAGCCCAGTTTTTGACGAAATTGAGTTTTCTTCAAAAATCAAACTTTCCTGCTTTTTGGCACCGATTTCAATGAAAAAAATGAATGTTTTAAAATAATTTACTCTAAAATTTAGAATTTAAATGTAATCAAATATTTCAAAATTTTAAAGGATTCAAACTAATGAATGAATTATACTGAACTATTCAATTTTTTGAAACAATTTGACCGTCATTATATAATTTTTACAAGTACTTAAAAATTGAAGGTATTATAAAAATGCAAAATTTTACACTGTTACTACAAATCGATGGGTGTAAATAAGATTATACTATCATTTGGTTCTGATATTAAAAAAATACGCAGACTTTCATTTTTTGCATTGTCTGGACCATTTTACAATATCAAAACCAAATGATGGCATAGTTTTATTTGCACCCATCAATATGTTGCTTTTCGCTGTTAAAATAGTGTTCTCTGCTTATGGAATAAATAAAAATTGGTAGTTGAGGTAATTTTCTTAAAGATTTAAGTACTATTTTTATTTATGATACCGGAATAAGCTAAACTGTGATAAGGTAATCGCCATTTTCATTAGAATATTACATGAACAGACAGCGCAATCTACTTTTGCATACAATAGTTACTAAACTAATTCATTTACCTGCACACAAAAATAATTTACTCAACCGGTTGTAAATTGTTCCTCTAGAAAGGATTTTTGCCCCTTTTTGTAAAAATTTGGTTGATTGGATTTAGCACCGTTTAGCTTTCCCCGCTTCAACTGTAAAAACAAAAGTGACCACATCTTGTTAATAACAATTCCGAATTTTTTAAACCATATATCTCTAATATTATAACTTTCCTCTAAGCCTTTAAGGTAGAGGGACGCCATTAATTTAAATTAAATAAAAATCAAGAACGTTATCGAAAAAGAAAAACCACTGATCCACATTTGGAACCCCGATTCACATTTAGTTCCTCTGCCTCATTCCTTTCTAATTATAAGATTTACACCAAACATTCCCACAAAAAAAGTATTTCACCCTTCCATTTGAATTACTCATATTAAAATACCCAATAAAAATTGACACCCCTCCTTCTAATAAAGTATCTATATCACATCATCCGATTTATAAGTGTTCCCACACTCATTTCCGGTGACTTCCAACGAATCAAGAATCAACATCACCTCTCCAAGTTACCACGAGTGAAATAGATGCGGGAGCCTGAAAAGGTGGTCTTGAGAGAGAGCGAGAGGTGGTTAAATCGTTAAAAAGGGATAGAAAAAGTGGAGGAGCGATGAAAGAGGGGGAGCTGGTTGATCAGAATCGAGTATCAGGCTAGATACCTCGTGAGAAGAAGATCCCCACCACGTGTGGGCGGAGCGTGCAGGTAGCGTGCACACGTGAAGCACCGGTGCCATGTGTGCTACCCTGTGTGAGTGATTCGAAGAGAAACCGAGCAGGTAAGGGAACCGACCACTCGCTACACTGGGGTCAGTTAGGGTCCTGCTCTACGTTGGGACGCTCATATTCCTTCCGTCTCTCCGAACCGGCCCAGGACTATCCTTCCTTATAAGTTTCCAAACTTACCCATCAAACCATCATCAACTTTATACAAGAAAATCATCAGACTCATCTTGACCTGAACAATATCCATCTTTTGGATCAGTTTGGATCCTGATAGTGACTTTACTGATGGTCTTGACATCTTCAAAGGATTCTCAAACCTGAAGAGGAACCTGGAATTCTTGGATCCTAAAAGAAGCATCAGATCTGATAAGGATTTTGGTAGCAGCTACCAGCTGGAAGTGTTCCACATCGACAGACTTCGTAACACTTCAGGAATACTTCTCTATCAATTTGTTGCCTTTTTGATATTATTTTAAGTAGGCTATGATTGGAGAACCAATCACGTGTCGTTTCGTGTAGAAGAGCAAAGAACAGACACGTGCCAATCGGTTGTCTGCTAGTGTCGAAGCTCTACTGTGCTGTTATCTAGTTTTGCATGTTCAAGTTTAAGTTCAAAGTGCTGACTTCGTACTGACTTAAATTTAGTGGATTAGTTTTGTTTCGTGGGATGAACCAGAAGAAGAGATCTTAACCCTGCAAGATCCCATATGCGGAACGTCATGTGCGGTAAGTGTTTCAAAATTATTTTTGAAAATTGTATATTCTTTCTGGATCGTTCCACAAGTCCTCAAGTTGATCTGAAATGTCAATAGACTTTGATATAAATTTGAATACAAAAGATTTGTTCTAATCACTGGATATAGAATTGAAAATCAAAGTACGTTTGCTGACGTGCCTCATCTCATTTAATTTATCGTTATCTACATTTGATTTTTGATATCCTGATAGCGAAAACTTGAATTTTGACACTGACGTGAATCAATATTTCATTCAAGCATCTCTTATTCTTAAAAAATGAAGGAAAACATTTTGCATCTATATACGCGAATGTGACGAAAAACATGTCACTCGCGGTCGAAAATCATGAATAAAACATCTTTTATATGTCATACAAGTGTTATCTCACAAACTTCTTAATCTTACGAATTTCCTGTAACGATTCTTAGTGAGATATCTGACTTTCAACTTAATACATTAAATCATTTAAATTAAGGAAACATTTTTGTAATTGTGCTATTTCTGTTATTGCTCAAGTTAAAACAGATCTCCAGCTGAGAAAATGTTTATTTAAAATGTGTTTTAAACACCAACATTTTATTTATTACAACATTGTCTCAGTTTTTGGATTCTTTAATGAAACTCTTCTCGAAATCCTCTTGAAACATATATAAGCTCTCTAATACTATGAACAGCACTCTATTTCGCAATTTGATACTTAAGCACCTTAAGAGTTTTAATTGTCTAATGACCAGGTTGTTGAAGATAAACATAATATTTTTGTTCCGTAGTACAAAAATAGAAATGATAATAACTGTGAAATAAATACATACACGTAGATCAGATTCACCTTTTAAAAGAAGTAATTACCAAAGACATAGTGAATTAATTTAAGTGTTATCTAAAAAAAATAGTAAAGAATATCAGTGATACAAAATTTATATTAAACTTTAAATAATTCATTATCAATTGCTTTCTGCGTTGTTAAAACGTGCTCGAATGTTATCTATTGTTGTATAACTTGCTGGTACCAGAAACGACTATAACACTTTACTTCGATTCGTGTATTTGAACAGTTGCATTGATCAGTTCCTGCGTGTCAGATTTCGTAAATATTTTTAACCAATTCCGAACTAGAGCACCAGAATTCCATTTAAAATACTATACACACGTTATGATCGTAACTCATAATAAATTGAAGATAACACACTTGGAACAAGTCGAATTAATGATTTGTTACTAATGTGAGTATCATTCGATTAATATTTTTAGTGATTTGAGTGCTCTCGAATTTTGAATCAATTATAATTTTCACTAATTTCAGTTAGATACTGAATATTGATAATAGCCAATTAACCTTTAATTGTCATTTCTTTTTCATACACAGATTTATTTCAAAAGTTCTGATTTTAAGGGAAAAAAATTTAAACAAAATTGTTATAATCAACTGGAGACATACTGTTCGAAGTGAATATAACCTTCGAAAGTGTTGGTTTCCAATTGTTTTCTCAAGTGCGAAAGACAAATCATGCCATGCTGTTTTCTTAACCAAAGTCGATTGAAAAAATGTGCTTTGTCACTTCAACAAACCTGATGAAATCAAAATAGGTTTTACATTATTCAACACGAAAATTGGGAAGCAGCCAATATTATTTAAAGTCTTTATTAGTACAGCTAAATTATTTCTTGATGAAGGACAATTTATTTCCATAAATGTAAATTCGGGTTCTTAATCCAACTACATACTAGAACAGCGTAAATTAATAAAACATACATATTTAGCATAATATGAACATATGGTACAGCCAATAATTTCTATCATGCGCTGTTCTCGTGTCTATAACTTATTTTCGATTTTCCTCTGCTTTTAATTTATAAGCAAATGGATAATAATTTTCACATATTCAATTCGTCTTTGTACAATTGTTAATTTTTGCAAATACTAAGCATGAAAGATAAAGCCATCAACAATATGTAATCCAGATTTACAAGTTTGCGATATGGAAGTGAAGTTTTTAATATTTTCAAATAGCTAAATTTGTTTATTAAGGCTCTACCCCATACGCTGAGGCATTAAAATCACTGATAGTCTAATTTCCTTTTCTGAAAATATTCCATTCGGTTCAAATGTAATTGTTGCGGAATAACAAATAATTTAGATGTTTAACACAAATTTGTTATTGTAGGTAATTTATTTATGCGTTATTTTTTTTTTTTAATTGTAAAGGCAATAAAATGATAAAATCTTAGTGGCGTGTGCTTTCTGATTTCGGGAGACAATGTGCTTTATCAATATTAACGATATTGTTCTTATTTTCATTACTAAACTTGGTTCGCCATCTGCGAACTCGTCACGATATAAAGCTCGCCGGGCAATCACGTCCCTCCGACCTCAGATACGATCATTTGCCCAACCAGTTCAGACGATGCACGCACGTTGATATACCCAATATCGTACACAATTTTTACGTTCCTTGTATGCCTACGAATATTGTTGATCATTTTACCGATAAAAAAGGTCTGATAGTGTCATCCAATGAATTCTTCCTCTCTACAACGATTCCCTTTTACTGGAAACATCAATACAAGCAAATTAAGTTGTCTAGAAACCAAAAAATGTTCCCTTTCATTATGAAACATATTTTATGAGTAGAAGTCAAAAATTATTTAAAAAAATGAAAATCCTGATAATAAGATCACTTGTGAGACCAGAAAGAATTTTTAATGCAAATATTGGGGCTAGTGATTAACGCTTGACCAAATGGTTCACTGAGTCAACTCTCTAAAATATCTCATAAAAAGATATTCTAAAAGGAACAAACATAATTTTTTAATGAGAATTGGGGCATCTGGTACACAGTGAATCGTGGTCAAGTGTGGATAACTAAAATAAACGGTGTCTTATTGGGTAAATTTTATTTGAGGGTGTTTTTATTATCTGCAGAAGCGGTGTCGCGATCCTGGTACATAAAACCAGAACTGCACTGCAATCCTGTGGGAGTTCCGGCGGGAGCTTTGTCGCCCCCAGCGACGCTCTCGCCGCCGAACAGTCCCAGCGTCTTACCCCCGTCGCCCTGGAGTCCAGGTGGTCTTGGGAGTAGCAGTTCAAGCAGTACAATTTCGAATCCCTCCACCCTTAGTCAACCTGCCCAGGACCGACTAAGTGCCTTCTCCATCGTCCCCGGATACAACACTGAACTACAGCGGTTTCAGAATCTACCCCTCTCTGCGAGTTCGACCTCTCGAGGTACGTAAAATTGACAGAAATTATTCATTATTTCCTCCGGTACACAGTGGATAATCTCTTTTTTTATTCAATTCCATATTCTTATTCAAAGCATCACTTCATCTATGGTCCACAGTGGATAATTATATTATTGTAAACTAGCTTTCTTCACTGAATGTGAGAATAATATCCACTCTGTACCCCGTGAGAAAATGTGAAACAATATGATGATAAAAATAATTCACAGTGGAATATATAATTCGCTGTAAGTCTTAATTTTAGGCATTGTTCTGATTTTGAAAGACTGGATTCTCATGTTACAGAGATGCGCTGTGGTTTAATGTATGGAGGATATGCGGCCAGCACTGCTTGGTGGGCCCACCATGCTGTGGGCCTTCTGCTACCCCATTCCCTCGTGCCTCCCAGAATTCCTTCGCAGCAGACGACATCCATCGCCAGTGGCTCACCGGTTCATCCTGAACCACCAAGTCCTGCGAGGGCTGGCTCACCCCGGAGGTGCACACCAGAGAAAGCAAAATTCGGTTAGTGTCCTTGCTTTCCTTAATTTTTATATCCTACAGAACAAATTACTCCTTCCTCTTCCTGGTTTCATATAACTTGTTAAAATTCAAGTCGATCATAGTATTATGTAGAAAAATGAGACAAGAACCGAAGAAGAGGAATCATCCCACCGCTGCGCTGTGAGATAAATAACTGTCTAATAGTTCCTTCTTATCTTTTTATTTCAATTTTGCCACATCTATTTGTTTCTTTTTTTTATATTTATTTCTGTCCCGCATGCGGGTTCTTAATTTACTTTCCTTTACTCTCGCTTCTCGACTCCCTTCCACCTTTCTCGCTCCTTTTTTCCCTCTGGATTTAGGACCCTGGCACGCTCGCGTGTCGCCCACCTGCCGGCAAGAGGAACAAGAAACCACCGTAAATTCTTTTCAGGACAACGCCTCCTTTACCGTGCTATTCTTTCCAAAATTGACTATGGAGCTAATCCCCTTTTGTGTTACATTGTTGCATGTAATTTGACTTTACTTTAATTTGGGATTTTCACAAAAGAATTTTTCGAGAGAGACAAATGTCTTTCGTTACTTCAGGGATGACAGTCATTCTCATTTTTCCCCCGGTTTTCATAAAAATCCCTTATAATCCCTAACATGAGTTATTCAAAAATGTCGCGAAAGATAAAAAAAAATATGTATCACACTTCCGGTATAAAAAGATGGTGTATTTAATTGAAGTTGATTTATACCATAAATTAAAAATTTTGAAAAAGAAATCAAAGAAAAATCATAATTTAATCTAATTTTGAGTTTAAATTGTAAAGTAATGTTAATGTGAGTTAAAAAACAGATTTTGAAGAACAGGGTTTCAATTTGATTTCAGACGAGGAAGCTCCATTAAACCTGAGTACGAAACCGAATGATGTGTCTTCAACAAACAGTCGGAAGGGTGAAATCTGGTCACCTGGTTCAGTCTGCGAGAGGGAAGCCAGGGAGACGAGGCCACCTTCTGATCGGCATTCCCCTTCAGGAACGACCCCAGTAATAACTCGGCAAATTCACCACTCGCCCTTGACGCCACCCTCGTCGTCGGAGAGAACCTTTCAGGTATGTTGCGAAACATTTCTCAAATTTAGGGATATTCAGATTATAATTTTTTAAAGGATCAGGGTGGCCGTTTGTTAGATAAAATCTGGTAATCAGGGAAAAGTCAAGGAATTTTATTGGAAGTTTTTAACTTTTAATTCGAAATGGTTTTGTTTCGTTTATACAAGATGCTTGGTTAAAAATGTTACAAGATTAAGATTCTGGTATAACTTAAATCCATTTTAAATTGATCAGGAATTCATTTTTATAAAACTGAGAATATTTAAACATCGAATATTGTATAATATTATGTAAATAGGACTTATTTGCATTAACAACTTTGTTCCTTCGATCAACTTCGCCCCAGTCTACCTACCAAGAAACTTTTATTTTTATTTTTTTGTAAAGAAGCTCTTGAGAAAAATCAGAACGGTTTCAAGAGAAACAAAAAATAGAGATGTCCAAGTCCCTGGGGTCTCGTGGGCCCTAGTGGCGGCAAACAGACATCAAAAGATCGAAGATAAGGCGATGCTCAGGCTTTCGAGGAACGGAAAAGGTATCGGTCCTAGAAATCTCACTTGGACTTCCATAAGGTGGATTTTCTCTCTTGATACTCGCTACTTGTTTTTGACCAAATACGCCTCGCTAAATTAATTCTTCACCTTCCCAAAAAGTATACGAAAAAAAATTACTGAATTTTGTTAAGTTAAAGTTTCGAAAAAGTCTTCTGTCGTGAAAAAATTACCTGAGAATTAATTTGTTGGGATGTGTCTATTATTATGAGTAACTTCTATCACACGAGGCGTGAATTACCCTGGCATACTTGTTTTATGACGAACATGTCGAGCTTCCACTGCAGATCGTAAAAAGCTTCGATTTTCCATGAACTGTTGCACTTAAACTCGACTTCATTTTACAACTGGCGATATTAGAATACAGATGTCAATATTGAACTACTCCATGTCCCTTCAAAAAATGATAAAGTGCAAATTTTCATCGTGCAACTCCAACTTTCTAACACTCTTATGTTTAGAAAAGAGAATTACAAATATTTTATTTTAAATAAAATGGGGTGCCAAAATTCAAGTCTTCGAAAAATATGGCAGAACTTATTTAATATTAAAATACTATTAATTCTAAAATAATTAGGATCTAGATAAAAAATATGGTATCCTGAAAGCTTCGCTAATCACATTAGCGTTGATTGAAGACAGGCAAAGTAGTAAAATATTTTTATTAGATCGGTTAGAGAAAAAAATAAACCTCACATGATCGCGATTGATCTATACCAGTAATTTGATTCAAATTACACGCTTCTAAGTAAATTGGTTCAAGGGAAGAGATTCAGTGTTTCTTTATATCACTGAAAGCCATAAAGTTCAAACATAGTATTTTGCAATCATACAGAAATATTGATTTGTAAATATATCGATCAAGCAAGCAAGGGTTTCAAAAATCAAATTTTGATCCTAATAAATATTTTCGCCGCGTGCAGGTGGCGAAGTGTGATGACGTGAGATCACGTAAGTAGCGTAAAAGTGCACGCAGGTTGCCTATACATATTTAAGTACTTACTTTCGTCTTGCCCGGTAATTTATATAATTGCCTGCACTTTTTTGTCGATAATATTCGTCAGATTATCGATACCAAGTTTTCTTTTCTTTTTAAATAAATAATTCGGGAGCAATTGGTTATCCAAAGTTTCTCCAATGATGCTTCCAAGTTGGCTGTGCCATTCAAGTTCAATCGAGTCTTAATAGTAATATACGTATTATTTTTATAATAATAATTTAAATTATATTTTCATATTTGAAAATTACAGTTTCATTTCTTGGGTTTGAATTGCGATTCATTTGAATCACGCTCAGTAAATAATCAGCAACCACAGGGCATCGTCGAGCATTCTTTGTCTTCAAGTAAAACCGGAAGTGGAGGCTTTTACGCGGCAACAAATGTTACTCTCGACTCCACTGTTCCACACCCTTTGGCACTTTCTTTCATACAATTGACTTCTTCCTTCGGATTCTTTCCCGGTTCTTATTCTTCGTTCTATTTTTAATGCATTTTCACACGCTAAATAATATTTATGATTTAATATCTTCTAAGAAATTGTTGGAAAGTTGGCCATCACAAATAACCATTGGTATGCAATTTTTTGCATCTCATTCTGAATAATTAAAATTTTCATTGTATCTTCATTTAAAGGGTGTCTAGTTGACTGGGAAATCGGGAAAACCGGCAAATTATCGGGAATTTGATTCAGTGACCGGGATTTTTCTCTCGAACATAATATGCATATTGAAAGTGGTTTCATATCTCTTATTACTCTAATTGTGACTATGAATTTTGGTAAATAATATTAATTCTGATGTAGAAAAAAGGAATTTAAATAAAATCTTTGTTGAAATTCAGAATTATGACTCGTTTATAAAATTCTCTGTTCCAAATCAGAATTGTAATTCTTCTGACCAAAAATGATCTTATATTCCAACATACAATTATAATTCTTTTCCAAAAAAGAAATCTTGGAGATGTTGACAAATTGTTTAAAATTATTCAAAGTTTTTAAACTTTTTTCAATTGACTGCGAAAAATTAAAAATTGACGGAGGGATAAACCGGGAATCTAAAAGCATCCATTGGATAGACAACTTGATTTATCTTCGTGTTTCAAAAATGTTGCAACTTTAAACTACTTATTCACTTTCTTTTTTATACTATTTTAATAATAAACAAAAACAGGCAAGTGTTATAAATTGATCGAAAGTAGGGATGTGAATCATGCAAAGTTTTTTACTGATAATTTCATAGAAGTAAAAGCACATGCTATGCGATTCTGTGAAGCATGGTTCATTGTTCAAGAACCAGAATGGATATAGTATTGTCAGCACTGGCGCCTCTGTGACAATACGTCGAGAAAACGGCGCTACGTAAATACAGGCGCGTCCGGCTTCTTATATGAATTTAAAAATTAAATATAGAAATTTACAATTCTTTCAATTTGTATTCTGTTTTGAACGCAGTGAAAAAGAATGCTTAACATTATAACACCTTCAAATTGCTTTAGATTAAATGCAGCTTTGTCTGGATTTGAGCCATATCAATTGGCATCTTAGTCCTCATTATGTGAATTTGAAAATTGAGTCTCAAATTCACAAAAAAATAATTTAAGATCAGGTTCAATAAATTAATGCCAATTAGTTTAAGGCATAATTATTTTAGGTATTTTTTGCTGCGAATATAAAATTAATAGTGTGACTGAATAAAGACAGTATAGTTTTAAGACATTTTTACTATAAAAGTTAACTTAAAGTTCCCTAATTTTTTTCTCAAGGATTCCTACCCTTTTTGTTTCAGTGTAAGCAATGTGGAAAGGCTTTCAAAAGGTCTAGTACACTCAGCACGCATTTACTGATTCACTCCGATACAAGGCCCTATCCTTGCCAGTATTGTGGTAAAAGATTTCACCAGAAATCCGACATGAAGAAACACACCTACATCCACACTGGTAAGTAAACAAATTTTGTAGGACAGTACGTAGAGAATAAAATTTAAAATCAGTATTTCATACACACAGGACTGCCACAGAGTCTCTTCAGTGACTTTTTCTTCTCAAATTGCTTTTTAGTAACTTCTTAAGGTAAAGTCACTATAGTCACTTTTTAAAATAAAAAAACATTCAAGTCATTTCTTTTAATAAACTGAAATAATGAACTCAAGAATTTCTGAATTTTATTTAATTTTTTTGTTGATTTTTTTAAATTCCTTTGGAATCCAATTAATTGAATGTATCTTTTTTGGATTTTTAATTTTTTTTTTAATTACTCAATTCTATTCAATCTCATTTATATGAAATCAATTGAATTTCTCTGGATTTTAAACACTTTGTTCTATTCACTTGAATTATTTTTAATTTCTCTTTATTTGATGTGATTGGAATTCTCTCGATTTTTTTTAGTTTGCCCTGAATTTTATTGAATTCACTTGAATTCTTCTAAATTAAATCAATTCTACTTAATTGAATACACTTTTTAAAGTTGTTTTTTTAAATTCATGCTAAAGTTTTCTACTGACCTCGAATTCTTAGTTATTTTATCAAATTATTTTTAATTTCTTTGAACTCTCCTAAATTCGCTTCAGTTTTACTAAAATAAGTGGAATATTTTTGATATTTTCAATTCACTTGAATTTCTACGAATTTCATCAAATTCTTCTCATTTCCCGTAAATTCCTCTAAATTCACTTAAATTTGATTTAATTCATTCTTTTTTTAATTCATCCCGAATTCGTTCAAATTCACCTTGAATTATTTTCAATTTCATCGAATTATTTTGAATTCAGACGAACATTAGTCACTTTTTGGGTTAGAAATAAGTCACTTTTGAACACTTTCGATTTAAATAAGTCACTTTTTTCAAGTAAATTAGGTAGTGGCAGCCCTTTACATATATAACAGTAAAAAGGAATACTTGAAAATGTAACACCTTAAAATGTTTGCTATTAAATTCAGTCAAATTTGGCTGAATTTAAGGCTCAATTCTAAAATTCAGATGTGGTCTTAAATTTAGAACAAAATTTCTGTATTTAATCCAAATAAATTTGGATGTTTATAAGTATATATACTTATAAACATTATATAAAAATAATATATTATTCTTTTGCTGTGTATATATGTAATAGTAAAAATAACAAAGTTCAAAAGTTATAAATACATGTGTATATCCTGAAGTTATTCAATTAGTTACATGGTTCTTCGTAAGTTTCCTCATTTTCAAAATTGGAAATAATAACCCTGAATTTGATACAAGAATTAGTATAATAACCTCTTAATAATTAAACAGAATACTTAAAATTGTTACGTCTTAAAATGGTTGGAGATCAGATTTTAAGTAAAACTTGTCTGGATTAAATACTCAATTCTGAAATTCAGGTAATGAGGACTCAAAATTGGTCCAGTTTTGTGTAAACCCAGAGAACTTTGACTTGGTTTAATCCAAATCAATTTTCAGATCTAACAATTTAAGTATGTTCTCACTGTTTTATATTGTCAATCATAGTACCTGATATTTTACCCTAATTTGAATAAGAAAGCAACAAAAAAATTTACAACCGAAATAAAAATTCACTTACACTCGACATTTCTCCAAAGCCCGCTCATGTTATATACGTATTTATCGCTCGTTCGAAAATCGTTGAAGGGCACCGGTCGAAATTACAGGTTACTTTTTTCCGCGCTATAACGACGTAATATTTTTCACAAGAGGATCTTCGCTAACTCCAGAAGTGTTTTTAAATTATGCATGAGAGGTGCCTCGGTAGGTCAAAAACTCTTCAACCCCTTATTAAATGTTCTCAAAATTTAGGAAATTTTTTTCTTGCGTTAAACATGAGCAATCTCTTTCGACCGGGTGAAAACTTTCCAGTATGCACCCCTAAATTTGAACTTTTGTTTTAAACTTTGTCCATAATTATTAGTAGTATTGTATTTTACATCGAATTATAGCTCCGTATTTGCTTACTAAAGTATTTACACAATAAGAGCTTTCGACAATGATAATGCATTAGGGCTACAATGTTTCATGGAGGAAAGTTTTTATCGATTCGTAAATTGCAGACAATTGTCTAGAAACTTTTTGCTTAAGGGCGATGAAATCAGTCCAGATTTGAGACTTTAATTGCAATTATATCATTATTACGAGAATAATTAAATTGTATTCCCCTTAAATTCTTGACATATGGCTTATTCCATAGTCGAAATGTAAAATGTTGTAGGACAAGTGTGGTTTGTTCCCCCATTTCAGCCGCAGATCCCCCTTCTTCCACTAAAGAAAGGGGCGCTAGAGAATTCTGAGTCTATATAGACCTTATGTGGTAATCAACCCCAACATGACAATCAAATAAAATACATGCGACGATTTCTCAATAATGCACGACATTTGGGGTCACACTGGCAATTTGTAAAGCCCAACCATTATATTAGCTGTCGACTGGATTTAAAGTTTCCAATGTCTTCAAATTATTCATATCCACGTTTTTTGTCATTTGAATCAACTCCTAATTTACCTACAATAAATTATTCATTATCTTTTCCTCAATCATTGTGAATCAAGACTATCTCTTTGAATTGTAATACGGAAAATGACCAGGCGTGTTTAATTTGTAGCATTTCCCAAAATTTAAGTTATTCAGCTAAAGGCCTCCGATTTAATGTTAACACTCGGGTTTTCAAGTCTTAATTTATAATCTTTTATTTTAAAATTAAAAGAAGGAAATCCCTTGAAATTAAACAATTTTTAATTTTTCTATTTATAATAATTTAATTTTTGCTTATAAAATCAGAAAATTTACTTTCAGAAATCTGGTGGCGTGTTAGTGCGACGGAGACACTTTTTTACGTTATCTCTGTGAATTTGAAACAAGTCCCTACATCCGTTCGTTAGTTATCGTGGCTACCGATTAAAAAAAAAAAAACGAAATCGAGAAAAAATGCTTTGAATTTCCGTAATTTTCAAGATTAACAAATGGGATTTTGCTGAGAAAACTTGCAAAGGATTGTGGAATAATAAAATACAACAAACAAATTTAAAATTTTCTCTATGTATCCCCTCAGGGATGTAAAAAGTAAGCAGAGTAGGATTTTCTTTTTTTTTTTCTTTGGCGCACATGCCCTTATTAAAACGAATCATAAAACTACACTATCAGTAGCCAGACAGGTCTAACTGATTCCTTACCTCAATCTATGATCTTGGAAACCCTTTCGCACCCTTAATCGCGATAAGGCGATGCCTTTGGGGTAAATTCTCGCGGCCTAACGAGTCGAGCGTGTCCGAGAATGACCGGAAGGAAGGCACGATGGGAAATGGGCTGTTTGCCGTGTGCTAAGTGAGCTTCCGGCGAAAAAGCGTGTGTGGCACGTGACCAACACGAGCTGCCGCTGGGGTGCATGTCGCGGGCTAATTAAATTCAAAAGGGGTTCACTGATGAAAAAAGAACACCCCGCTTCAAAAAACGCTGCCAGTTTCTTCAACGTCGAGGAATTTCGAATAATTTTATATCATTCATATCCAGAGAAACGAATAACCAGGGCTGCCACAGAGTCACTTGACTCACTTTTAGTTAATTTTTTAAAGAAAAAGTCACCCTTAGTCACTTTTTAAAGAAAAAGTCACTATAGTCACCTCTTTAAAAGGAAAAGGCCGTTTTAGTCGTTTTAATTCATCTCATTTTAGATTTTATTTTGAAAAAAATGTAATCTATGTATGACATCTACAGTAATGTTTAGTGCGCAAATGATATTCAATATCCTCTATTTTCAAGAAACTGTCCCTTTTAATTTTTTTTTTTGGGCTAAAATCGAACTGAATTATTAGAACCCAATACAAAAATCCAACTATCTTTGGTTGTAAGCTAATTCTTTTTATAGGAAAAATTTAATTATTTTATTGAAACATCAACTATTTTGTTAAAGTCATATTTTTTGGTAGAAAATTCAACTATTTTGTTGAATATTCTTCTTTTTTTTTATAGAAAATTCACTTTTTTGATAGAAAGGTCATCTTTCGTGGTTGATAATTAACTTTTTTGTTGAAAATTCAACTGTCTTCTAAAAAAATGGTCTTTTTGGCATGAAAATTCAACTCTTTAGTTTAAAATGTAACTGTTTTTATTGCAGTTTAAAGTTTTTGTTCAAAATTTCGACCTTTTGAAAGAAATTCAACTATTTGGTAAAAATTCAGCTTTTTGTTGAAACTCTCTTTGATGAGAATTGATGTCTTTTGTCGAAAATTCGTGTTTTTAGTAGAAAATTAATCTTTTTGCTCAAAAATTCATCTATTTTGTTGATATTGCAATATTTGTACTTGAAAGTTTAGTGATTTAAAGCGTTTCATATTGACTTCAATATGGTACTTACATTAATTTTACATAAAATAATTTAGTCCTCTACTATTCTTGCATTTCCGTAAAAAAATCACCCCAGTAACCTAGTATTCAGAGCATTTTAGTCTATAAAATCTGCAATATTAAAATTTAAATTATGTTAATTTATAATTTTCTGGGTTTCTAGTCCCTATTGTGAGTCATCGAAATATTAATAGTAAATACGGCAGTTAATTGTCAAAGGTTTATTCAGCTTGTAATAGAATGAATTACAATTTGTCTGAACATTACTTGTAAAATTTATTTTAACAAATGTGACCTTGGTTGTTACCCTTGAATTCAGCAATAGAATTTCATCTAATCTTATAAATGCAAGCCGATAAATTAAATGTATGATGGAATCGAAGTTTTTGAGTAGATAAGTGTTTTTATTGACATTACAGGCATCTTTTTGTATGAACATATGGTCACTTTTTCAAGTATTGTATATTAGTCTGTGGCAGCCAAGTGAATAACATTTATTATTCCTCACTAAAAGATCCCCAAAGAACTTTGAAACTTTCGTGACGAATAAATGGAGAAAAATTATTCCAGTATAATTATGTAAGTTTCAATAGTTTAACCCTGAAAAATACACTTGCCGTTAAACAGCGACACTTACGAGGTTGGATATCGGTTATCAGCACTGTTTTTCTTTTTCTTTAAAGATAAGACGATTTATCCCTAAATGCGAAAACTGGCCGATTCTACCGCGAACAAATACGTGCAATTACGTTTCTAGGTTACTGCAATTATTATCTTTCTTATTTATTGCAATGACGTAGTGATGCCCCGTGTTGTTAAATACAGGTTCGATTTATCGCAACCAAAGTATTCTCCTTTGCTGGTCTGGCCATGTTAGGTAAACCGTTATTTTTTTTGATAAACTTGAATTATTTTAGTTATCAGCTCACTCTATGTTGGAGAAGGCTTGTAACCAAGCAAGATTCTTAGTTTCGTATTGTTTTCCTACACATAAGACCAAGCCACGGACTCACACCACTATTGACACGTTTTTGCTACTATTTTGAAAAAATTACACTAACTTTGCGTTTAAACATAATTCGAACTTCTTCGCTGATTGACTTAAATAAAGCATCCGCCATTTAAAAAATCGAAATCTCAAAATATTTCCATATACAGAAGATTTGAAAAGATTTTATTATTATTTTTAAAAGCTTTTTCAATATTTTTAAATACAATTTAAAATATTTCTTCAAAAATAGTTAATCCCTCAAATTAATATTTAAAAAATTGCATGTCACTATTTTGTTATTATTTTTCAAAATTGATGCTTTTATTGACACTATTTGGAATTTCTGAAATGAGTCAGAACCCTGGAAGTCTAAACCGCGGTAATGCTGGTATTGATGTAAAGATATTTCTTATGCAAACTAATCGTCATCAAGTTTCTTCTTCGAAACTATGACCCTAGGTTTGAATGATTTACCGGAAAAAGAGCGGGAAGATGCAATGCAAAAGAGTTATATATAGCACGGTATTCCAATGAGCGGTCACTGCCCTGTCGAACTATAAATAATGGAAAATATATTGGAGACGCATTGTCTTTGCAAATTGATTTCCTACCGCTTTGCCTTTCCCCACAACTTTTACTTCGCGTTCAATAAGAAAAAAAAAAGGAAGGGTTACGTTCAAGTTCGCAGAATTATGCTTCAACCCCTCGCAGATCAAAGTATGTGTTTTTCTTCTAGGAGTGCACTTACTTTATTATCCTCCAATTGAAAACAATAGTCATTAAGACTTTTAGAGTTAAGATCACTTAACATAGTTTTAGTCAGTAACCCATTTAAGGGGAAAATGTATCTAGATCAAAGAAATTTAAAAGATTTTCCAGAAAAATAAAAGTAGTTAAAATTTCAAAGTTGCGAATGAAAGTTTCTTAAAAATAAAAAGAATTTTATACAAGTTCATATTATCATAAGTATTCATGGTGGCATCGGATAAAAGCCGGAAAATAGCCTGGATTTTTTAAAAACCTGGAACCTGATTACATTTTTGGTTCGGAATTCATCTCTTTTGGTGAAAAATCAAACTATTGTTTTGCAATTTTAATTATTTTGTTAAAACTTCTACTATTGCAGTTGTATCATAATTTAATCATATAGACGCTTAAAAGTCAACCGGGAAAAATGTAATTTTTGACCCGGAAACCGGGAAATAGTCTCAAATTTGTTTAAAGTTTGAGTAGCCACACTGGTATTGTAATTTTAAAAATCTTAAATTTTAAATTGTTGCGCCTTCTGTCTAATTTAAAGTCAATAATACAATCTATCAAGGTAAATAAAAAAACTTCGAAACATTTGTACACTTTCTTACTATGGCATGAAACGCGTGTATCAAGTTTTATTTAAGCAGGTATGGAATTTTCCACCAAGAAAAAATTTTCCGATGCATTTATCGTAAATGTTGCCACAAGTGGATTTAAAACTATTTCAATATTAAAAGATATTCAAAATAATTGGAAGCGCGATTCAATCATGAAATGACAAAAATTCCAAACATTATTTTCTAGGTCTAAAATAAGAATAAACTTTTGCTTAATTACACAAAGTTGTATTTTTTAAATTTTTTGACTGAAGACTTCTTTGTAAAAACTGATCCAAAATTGAATAAGTTCTAATTGAAAGCAAAGTCTGCGTCACTTTAATTAATAATTAAATTGAATGTTTTCTTGATTAAATCCTTTAGAGTTGATAAATCGCTTCTGAATTCTAGAATCCGATTAAGACTTAATTCTGATTCATCGATTTGCTCGTTAACAGAAATATAGTGGTATTATTCCTGTCGATTCATTAAGCATGTCCTGCATAATTAAAAGTCGACGAATCGCGTCTTCTTGTGAGTCTATCATTAAAATCGGCTGCTAGCAAACCTTTCGGTAAATATTTAAGTCATTACAAGGGGTCGGTAATGAGTCCTGAGAATCGATATTTTCTTGGGTCGCTGACACCCTCAACAAACACCTATTGAAAAACCTTGACTGTCACTCTAATTATCGACAGACAAACATTAGCTTAGCATTAATATTTGAACTTAATAATCATGTAAAATATTCCTAAAAAATTGCATCAAACTTTCCTCTCAATGTTACCTCAGCGATTAAAGCATCCACTTACCTCAAGTTTAAAATAAATTCGTTTTTTTAAATTTGTTTCAAAGTGAGACATCCACAGTTTTTTTCCATACAAATATTTGTGACATTTTTAAATGAAAACATAACACAACTGCAGAAAATTGTTTTGAAATTTTTTTGGAAATGGGGGTCTGTTAGCACAGATTGTAATTATGTTGATTTGTCAGACATGAAGCGACAATGTCGAATGAACGACGAGTGAAATCATCGCAAATGCCACGCAGTGATATAGTGTAGATTTATTTAAATTGATTGATTTAACCATTTTTTCTGAACCTGTATCCTGCTTTCCGTTACATGGATCAATTATTCCAGGGTGTTTAAATGTTTTCTTAAATATTTGTCTACTATTTTCTTTAAAAATCATTATGTTTTCCCTGTTTTGAGAGCATTTTGGCCGGCAAATATGGAGAATAGCCTGGAATTTAAAAAAAAATTTTAGTGGCCACTCTGTATTCATAATTTATACCCCTAATAATGGATATTGGAGGGGATCACTTTTTACTTTCTCATCTATCTTTCTTTTATATGCTGTAAAATTATTTACAAGTGCAGTCCTTTGTTTAAAATAAAACTGAAACATCGATCGATGTCAGGTTATTCCAGAAAATAAATTTATGGATTTGCTGATGACTATTGGAAGCGTTTTACGAAGAACCATGCACACACATCATGATTTATTAGTTGATTCAGCTGCGTTGGGCTAACCTTGATGGACAATTCCATATCCTACATACAACTCGTATTATCACAAATTGACTTAATTTAATTTCCTTCATCATGACGTTTATTATACTACTTTTGCAATTAGCTTACGGCAAAAGAGAAGGCATCTTCTTCAAAAAATTGGATCTGATTTTAACAAGCGTTTTTCTTTTTCTTTTCCAGGTGAGAAGCCACATAAGTGTGTCGTGTGTGGAAAGGCCTTTTCTCAAAGCAGTAATTTGATAACTCACATGAGAAAACACACTGGCTACAAACCCTTCCAGTGTGGTCTTTGTGACAAGGCTTTCCAACGAAAAGTCGATCTTAGAAGGCATCGTGAAGGCCAGCATCCTGCTGCACCTGCCCTAGATTATAGATCTCTTCAGGTACCACCCTCTGTTAGACACACAACACCTCCCACATCTTCTTATCACATGATACCAATACCAGGCAGTAGTTGAAATTAAGTATATTTCAAATATCGATTTAAATTGTATATTTTAAAATTCAAAGGTGAAACCAAAATTTAAGGATCTTAGATCACACAAATTCATAATATTATTTATTTGCACAGAGTGCATTCAGTCGTTTGGGCACCAAATAATTCCATTTAAAAAATGGACTTGTGCCAGGCGTCTCGTCTATCGGAAATAAAAAAAAATCAATCCGAAATGAAAATTCTCTGTTTGGTTATAACTTCAAATTATATATTTTTTCTTTTTTTATTTGATTTTGAAAAGATCAAAGTCCGATTTTTCTATCTTATCAGAACCGAGCAGACTTGGAAATATCAAAAATCAAAACTGTATAAAATACTGCCACGTTTGATTTTCATGAGAGGGGAGAAATGAATTGCTCAATTAGTGAGTTTAAAGTCTTACTAAGAGTCGTATACAATTTAATATGCAAAATGATATAATATTTTTGGTCACTAGTGTATCCTTAAAATTTAATTAGTCACAAGTACAAGTCTGATGGCTACTTAATATCCTTAAGTACGACTTTTAATTTAATTACCTATAAACGACCACGGATTGAAAAAAAAAGAAAAAAAGAGTCCTACTCTTTAAAGAGCTTGTACATGAGACTTGGCAATATTTTTTACTTTCTTCCTTGTCGTGTGCATTTTTAATGCAATCATTGTATGCCAATAATCACGAGTGCTGGAGAATCAAGTGCACATGCAAAATTCAGAACTGTCTTTTTCTAACGCGAGTGTTACGATCGATCATTTTTTATAATAAAACGCATCGATGATTGATCACCTGGCTCGACAAACCATGATTGCACCGATGATTTGAAAGAGATTTCATCTTCACGGTACTCCGCGTCAAATCCTTTATTCAGCAGATGCCCTAAAAAGTTTTATTAATCCGATTTTATCTCCAGGGCAGTTTGATGAAATTAAATTAAATTCGCAATAAACAATTAGCCTATTCTTGAATTTTTACAAAGGAATAGAAAAATAGAATTTGATTTTCCAAGGTCTGCCGGTTGTAATAATGGTACTTAACAACGAGACAGGAAATAAAATAAGAATTAGGGAGGGGAAAAGTAACAAACGAAAATGATCCGTCGGAGAATCTTAAACCGTCCATTATGCAAATATTTATACAATAGATACCAGTACACGTGCGCAATTCAGTCCATCACGTGATTTGCACTATCAAAGTATTAATTTATTCTTGATTCAAGCTTGATAATAATTTGAAAAATATATTTTTTTATACGTAAAAAAAATCTGCGCACGTGTACCCCATAGATATACGATTATAATTAAAGAGTGTCTGCATGTGCCTTTCGGTGTCACCGCATACCTGAATCATTATATTTAATAAAGTATGTTACTATATTTATATTAGACGTAGACAGCAACGCAAGAAATAAAAATTTCTTTTATTCGATTTTATTTTCCATTTGAACGTAAGATCGATTAACGGAAATTTTATACGTACCCGAGGTTAAAGAAAAAAAAATCAAATTCATACATTTTTCTTTGAGCTCATGTGCATTATCTTGCGTTAATCACGACCGTGTACATACGTACTTGTACTAATTACATGGCATAGTCCGTCGAAGCCAAAGCCGTCCGTCTCGAAAAATTGTTCCATTGAACAATAGAAAAAAATATATCGGAAATTCGAAAAATCTGTACATTTTGATCAAAACTATTTTTGAAATCCTAAAAATTAAGGAGAGGGAAAGTATCCTCCTTCCTCTAAATTCGATTTATTATTCAACAATTTCTTATATTTTATTGGTGCCAAAGAGGAGTTTGTTATACGTCGAACAGCGAAAAAAATATTATTTCTGCGGTCGGTACTTGAAGTAGTGACTAGTGAAAATACAAATTATATAAATTACTAAAAATTAAAGTGCAAATTTAAAAAATTGATCGTAAGATCAACTTTTTTGTAAATAGGGTGTAAATTCATCCTCTAAAATCCAAGAAATCTGTACAGAAGCAAAACATTAAAATATTATTGATGAAAAACCCAAATGGACAATTTCACGTTTTCCAGCACCTGTAAAAAGTAAAAAGCACCCGATTTAATGAGGAAAATATTATAAAAATGCACTGTATTTTTTCTGCACGCGATTGTGTTTGCAATTTAGAACCCATAAGATTGGATATAGAGGGGTGAAGGAAGACAGGGTTGGTTTTTATTACTAAATTTCAACTGTCCGGCAAAGATTCATATCGGCTAGAGGACCAAAGATAATTTTAAAGTGGCTCGATCGATCGATAGGACTCGAGTTTTTGTTCGAGCGACAATAATTTAAATAATTAAGTCAAAGAAAAAAATTTAGGACTTGTATCGTCATTTTTAAGAAAATTTTCTCATAATTTAATAACATTTAGGATCTATTAAAACCGTTTAGTGGGCAAAATTTATAATAAAAGTGTACACATTTTTTTCTACGTTTTTTCGTTCTCAATTTTAATCAATTATGACTGCTCGAAGAAAAATTCGCAAAACTTCGAGGTCTCGAGCCAATGTGTGTATGTAGACACGAGAAGATTGTATCATACCATTAATGTAATTAGTCGCGTAAGTAACTTAATTAAGTAGGTAGTTAAGAGATGGCGAAAAAAGAGACGCCAATGCTTCGTTGCGATTATTTATAATTATAATGTATATCTGGTTTTTATCAATATTCATTATTGTACACCAAAAAAAATTGTTGTAAGTTTTCTTCGATTCTGACGGCACTTCCGGTGTAAATTATTTTAGTTGGCAAGAGCTCAAAAAGCGATTGTTTTTCAAGAGTGAAAGATTGAACGACGGTTGAATTCTGTGGTTTATCGATTAAAAAAATATGTTTATTAGCGATAGAGAAGATATTGAATAAAGCGATTGTTTTTTCTTATAACCATGCCTTATTACTTCTCTCGACCCTTCACATTTACGTAAATACTTCTTTAATATTTAGAAATAAGTAACAAGCTGTGAAACATTGTTTTTTTTAAATCAATTCCAAATTTTAAGAGTTTTTTGTTTAAAAAATTTAATTTATGATAATCATGAAAGAGAATCCTTTAAAATTTTCGAACCTAAAAGAAGAATTAAAAAATTATAAAAAATTTTACCATTCACAATTATAGCGTTTAAAATGAACATTTTGAAGCTTAAAGATTTTTCAATTGGTGACAATTTATGAAGAATTATAGTTGTTTTTGTACTGTGCTCAATCCTTCTGCAATTCTATATTTTCAGGGCTCGGATTGTGCAACTTTTTCGACATTTTCGACTTTCTTTATACATACGATTTTTTGAAGAGAGAAATGTCACTAATCGACTTTTTTCTGTTTTTTTTTCTTCAGAAGTTCGACATACTTAGCTTTAATTTTAATAACGATGAAACCTCAAAAATTGAAAATTCAAAACGAGAAAAAAATTGTAAGATTTTAATTCAGAACATTATAAATTGAATAACTTTTGATTAAAGCCTTACACTTAAAAAACTATAAATAACACTAATAATGTTTTAAATTAAGCAATTTCTAATTTCGTAAATCGGTATTAAAAGATTTACTTTTTTTAAATCACAAGCCTTAACATTTGGTCATTTTTGAGTCGAAAACGTTTAAAATCGAATTATTTCAAATTCAATTGCAGGATCCATACTTTTTCCACTATTCTCTTTTTTTTTTAATTTCTCTTTTTCCCCTATTTCCAAAAAATTTCCCATTTATTTTTCCCGTTTTTTCACTTAAATGAGAACTGACCTTTTGAGTAGAAAATTCATTCATTTGGATTGAAAATGCATCTTTTATGTCAAAAAAGGCATTATATTTTTGTTGTTGAAATTTAACTTTTTTGTTGAAAATGTAAATTTCTTCTAAAAAATTAATCTTTTGGACATAAAAATTCAACCATTTGCTTAAGAATGTATCTATTCTGTTTTTAATTCGACTATTTTGATTAAAAGTCTAACTATTTGGTTAAAATTTTTTTTTTTTTAAATTCAACTATTTCATTGAAAATTCGTCTTTTTTGGTTGGAAATGATCGGTTTGCTGAAAATTCACCTATTTCATTGAACATTCATTTTTTTGGACAGAAAATTCGTCCTTATCGATTGAAAATTCATCTTTCATGATAGAAGAGTCATCTTTTTCGGTTAAAAATTAACTTCTTTTTTTGAACATTTTTTATTGAAGTGTCTTTTAAAAAATTCATATTTTTATTTGATTAAAGCTTGTCTGGCTTAGTTGAAAACGATCAACTGTCTGCTAAAAAATTCGTCTTTTTCTTCAAAATTATTTTTTTTTAATTAAAGTATTTGGTGGAAAATGCATCATTCTTCGTTAAAAATTATATTTTTTGTTAAAAATTTAATTTTTCAGATTGATAATTTAACTGTCTCATAGAAAATTAATCCTTTTGGTTTAAAAATTTAACTATTAGATTGAAATTTAATCTTTTTTGTTTCAAAATATCACCATTTGGTTAATAATTCAAGTATTTGGCTAAACTTTCAATACGTTGTTGAAAATTCGTCTCTTTTGCTTGAAAATTTACAACTACTTGGTTGTAAAATCTACTGTATGGTCGATACTGATAATTTTCTTTAAACTCAACTATTTGATTAAGAATTAATCTTTAGGGGAAAGACAATTGTTTTCTAAACTAGTCGACTTTTAAACTTGAAAACTCAACTCTCTTATTAAAAATTAGTTTCTTTTAGTTGAAAATTCACAACATCGTTGGAAATGCAATATGTTTCGACT
>CAKNWT010316682.1:30165-46791 GCA_932066315.1 Andricus coriarius
CGTTTCATGTTAAATTCAATAATATCTTACGTATATTAAATTTATTTAAAAGAATTTCTTACCACATTTTCGTAAAAAAATCGCCCTTTTTCCTCTGGGTTGAAAACATTTTGGACTTTGAAGTCTAAATAATTAAAAAATTAATCATTTCATATTCGTATTATAGTACAAAATTTAAATCCTCCAAACTGAAATAATATTGTTAAAAAATAGTTTAAATTTTTAAATTTATTTAGATTGTGCAAAAAATATTGGAAAACCAATGAAAATTATGCACTCTATATTTTTAAACTAATAAAGTTATTGTTTCAGTTATTCAATGTCTAATACGGCTTTTTTATTATCGTTAGAAATTTGATGCTATACTTTTTTAAGCCTTCTAGTCGATCCGAGCCCTGTATCTTTATTTGGAAATAAAAGAAACATTTATTCACATTTAAGTGATTATATTTAATCTTTATGTTCCGCATAAAATATGTCTATAAAATTTTGAAGAGGATGCAAAAATGAGTTTAATTGATATAGAATAAAGAGAGTCGATAAAAAATCAATCGTTATGAGCCAATGGGCCAGATCGAGTTTGAAACGCGTCGTGCACATGCATAGTAATTGACCAATTTGCAATTCTCGATCGAGGAGAGCACCGATTCGCAAGATAAGCTCTCATACAAGCCGGTCTCTTCGATTTCTATCAGACTTTACAAATTTATTTGATCTGAATATAAATGTTAAGTTTTTGCTTTTACAAACAGAACTCTGAAATAAAGGGAAAATTCATAATTTTACCAACTTTGTTGCCAACATTTGTTTTTCTGGATTTAACCAAGGTTTGAAAACAGACTTATAAATTCAGGCCTTGTGCTCATTTGAGAAATTAAAAATAGTGTCAATAGTAGTATAAATTTTGAGAACTAGTAGCCAAATAGTTTCGTGCATTAAAAAAAAATTAAATCTGTTGCGCTCTTTTGCCGTTATGTTTGACCAGGGGAGAGGAAAACTGCAGAAAATCACCTACGGAGTTCAGTCGGTTTTTCGACAGTCGCGTGTGAACGCAGACATTCGACACCATCGAATATACACAATTATTCTCGGCATCAAACCACCCACTCGAAATTAGTTAAAATGCAGAGAATACATAATCCGGTCATACGTCGCAGATGGTTACCCATCCGAATTCTATCCGCACTCGAAATGGCTTGACATCTGGGACTGTTCCAAATTCGAGATTCATCTCGCAGATAACGCCGTCGGTTTGAAAACCCATGAAAAAATTTTAGTCTTGACAAATTTTTTGCGATATTTTTAAATACCATAAACTCTTTATAATCCTTTGAATTTAGTGAAATCGCTTAAATCTGGTAAAATCCCTAGTAATCCCACAAGAATCGATTAAAATACCGTGAAAGTCGTAAAATATCTTTAAGTCTGTAATGTATCTCTGAATCATGTACCTCTGAAATCCCATAAAATCTAATAAAGCCCCTTGAATTACCGTGAAATTCACTGAAATCTATTAAACCCCTTAGAATTTATAGAAATTGCTTATAATCGTACTGAATCTTTTTATTTATTTTGAAATCCTATGCAACTTTCTGAACTTTGACGAAATTCTTTAAAACCTCTTGAAAATTCGAAAATCTCTTTCAAAGCCTAGGATTTAAAAAAATTAAAACTCTTCAAAGTCCTTTGAAATTCCTCGAAAACAAAAATATCCTTATCTTGTGAAATGCCTAGTAAGGCCATAAATATCGAGTAAAATACCATAAAATACATCTTGAAACCAAAATTTCTTCAAAAATGACGAAATCTTTTAAAATACCCTAAGAGCTTTTAAATCCTTTTAAATTTTTGAAATCCACTGAATTATATTAAAACCCCTTGAATTCTGTTGAAATCCACTAAAATTCCTGGAAAATTTTCCAAATTGCTTGAATCCCTTGAAATCTATAGAAATCTCTTATAATATAATCTTAAAAAATGATTTGAAATTTCTGATAAATTTTGTAAATCTCTTGCAATTTTGTATAATCCTAAGAAGTTCTTTGAAATCGCATGAAATTCTTTGGAATCTTTTCAAAAAATACACTGTCATCTTTGAAATCCTTAAAAAATTTTAAATCCTTTAAATCTTGTGCAATCCCTAGAAATATTTTGAAATCCTGTAAAACATCTTGAAATCTTTATTATATTTTTGAATTTCTTTAAAAATGTTTAAATCTCTGAATTTCTTTGATGCCTAATGAAATCGGTATAGATCCCTTGAAATCCCTAGATAGTTCCTTAAAATTTCATTCCATTTCAATTACTCCCTAAAGTTTTCAAGAAATTCCTTAAATTCACTAAAATTCCTTTAAAATGCCTAAACCTTTAAAATTCTCTGATACCCCATAAAATCATCAAAAAATTTATAAAAATCCCTTGGAATCCCTAGAAGTCCCTTAAAATTGTATTATATTCCATTGATCCCCTAAGGATCTCTAGAAATTTTATGAAATCCTTTAATACATTTGATATCTTTTATAGTCCCTTGAAATTTCGTAAATCTTTTTTAACTTGTTAGAATATTGTAAAATAATTAATTCTTTTAAATCTTTGGAAATCCATTGATTTTTTTTAATCTATAAAATAATGTGAAATCGCGTTGGTCTGGTGAAACCTATTCAAATACCTTGAAATACTCTGAAATCCCGTGAATTATCTTGAAATTTGTAACATCTTTTAAAATTTCTTCAAAAATGTTAAGAAGTTTGAAATGCTTTGAAATCAGATGAAACTTCTTAAGTTTGAAATGCCTAGGAAAATCTTAAAATACTCTGAAAGCATTGAAACCATATACAATCATTTTAAATCCCTGAAAAAGCTAAAATCCTTTGAAACCCTTTGGAATCTATTGAAATCTAGTGGAATTTTTAGAAATACCTTGAAATATTTTGAAAATTTGTAAAATATTTAAAATCCCTTAACATTTTTTGAAATTATGAAAATCTTCGAATTCATTCAAATTATGATTTTGGAGAGGCAGATGTTATTTCAACCATCCTAGTGAAGATGTTTAAAAATATGTTTAAATGCAAAGTGAAAAAAGTTGCATTAGCCAGCAGTTTGAAAAAATAGTAGCACTAGTGAAATTTTTTTTAAATAGTAGCAATGTCGAGCAAAATAGTTGTATCGTTAAAAAAAGTGTAAAAAAGTTTCAATAGTGGCGTGAATCGGAGGACTATAATTGATGAGAATGTATTATTTTATTAATATTTATCATCAAAACTACATTGAAGTATCTGATAATCGAATCCATTTCAAATAAAGTAGGTTCTACACTTTGAGTACCAGAATTTCATCTCAGAAAAAAAAATTGCACGAAGTTACGAGTATTTGAATTTTGACGTCTATTTTTCCGAAAACAAAAATATCTTTTTAAAATTTTTATAGTTTTTTATTTAATTCAAATATTCTTATTCGATTTTAAAATACTGGTGAGTTGCGGTCCTCTTTCGAAATCCATCGGAAAATTTGGAAAAAGTTGAAAATTAACAAAGGGGCGACTGTTTGTTTGTAAATACAAAAAATCAATTTTTGCAAGAAGCTTGCGTCCTGCGTATTGTGATAAGAATGTCCTGCGTTGGCAAGGTGTTTTCAGAAGATCATTGAACACCCAAATCTGATGCCAGACTTTATGCTCATAGGTACTACGTACATGTTTCCTAAAAACCAGACGCTCATCATCCAGCAAAATTTCGAATGATAGCCTGTCTTCCAACAATCTATAAATTTCTTACAGCTATCATTGCAGATTTATATTTTTGCTGCAACGAAAATGACATCTTTACAGAAGAACAAAATAGATGTTGCAAAAACTCGCGGGGCAGTAAAGATCTAGTCACCATAGACGCTGTTGCCGTGACGCAAGCGTGTGAACATTAAAGAAACTTGCACATGGCATAAATTGACTACAAGCAAGAGTTTCCTTTCGAGACACATGACTATTTTCTTGAAGTCTTAAAAATTTGTAAAATCTGCCCACGCATCATCGACTTTATAAGTCGTGCGATGATGCTTTAAGGTACAATTTTGATCATGGACAACCAAAGATAACCAAATCAATACGCATTAGGACGGGTATCTTTCTAGAAGACTCCTTCAGTGCATTGTCGTTCTGTTTAGCGTTGAACCCATTGAGAAAAACACTAAATAGCATGTCTGATGGGCTCAAAATACATGATAATGAGAATGGTCATCAAGTGATCAATCTTCTATACATGGATGACTTGAAGCTGTAGGCTAGCTCAGACCACAAATTACAGCATATGATCGATGTCACAAAGCAGTTTTCCAATGATATCCACATGGAGCTTGGACTAGATAAATGCAGAACAGTGCATTTAACCAGAGGAGAACTGGGGTCCACAGAGCTAGAAAACGAACACGAAAATTACCTCGAGGCAATGGCCGAAGGTGAGTTATATTATTATCTTGGTATTCTCGAATCTAAGGGTATTCAGCATACGATAGTTAAGAAAAGCTTAAGCCCCTTCACTATAGGAATCAGATTGGGTTTGAAGAGTTCTTTTAACTCGGCGAACTAGATCAGGGAAACCAACACCATATGCCATCCCTGTCCTCACCTACTCGTTTGGGTTCATCATATGGTCGAATGCTTTGATTGAAAGGTTAAGCAGAACCATCCACGTAGAAATGACGAAGCACTGAATGCACAACAGTAATCACTGATCATAAGGATAGTTCTACCACGACATAGTGGGGGTAGGGGCGTTTTCGATTTCAAGAAACTGTGTAAATTACAAGCTATACAGTTGCGAGACTATTTTACCAACAAGCGAGATGTTGTCCTTTATAACACCATCTGTAAAGCGAATCTTAATTACAAAAGACATGATACTGAATTTGTCCTCAGAGCAGGCATTGAATATCAGGGCAGAAATCATGGTGGAATCAGAAACGCAATGGAGACAAAAAGCCATCCGTTTCCAGAAACGGAAGTATTCGTCATTGCAATTTAGGACAGGGTTGTTAGCACCAGAAATGATCGCAAACACGTGTCACATCAAGACGTGGTTGATCGGTGCCGATTGTGTGGAGATACCAGCGAATCCATCCAGCACATTATTGATGGAGCCCTTCCTATAGATACATTCCAGTGCCTATTTTAGAAAACGAAGATTACATCTTAGATTGGGATGTTACTTTCCAGACGGATCATCATAACCCGATATCGTGATGCACGAGAAAAAAGGTGGAAGAATCTACATCATCGACATTGCTTGTCCACTTAACCAGAATTTTTAGGCAACCTATACAACCAAGATCTATTTATCCTATTGTGATTTCGGCTACAGGCACTGAACATCTTGAATATTTAGGAGTCAGTAGGGTACTGGCAGCAGCTCAGACGGCGAGTTCATTAAACACCTGTCGCATTGCAAGAAACTTTCTAGATCATAAGGAAGCAAGCGACTAAAAACCTATGGAGTGACAGATGGTAGATCTAAGAAAACATCCAGAGGCTACTCTTGTCACCTTCAACGCTCGCGACCGCTGTGAAAGGTTAAGAGCGATAAAAGACGAACTCCAAACTAGACCATGGTCCAAATTTTGAACCTTCAACATCATCGCAAAATATTTCAAACATCGTATTAAATTAAAGCTATAACATCCTCATCTCATCAGGCTCTTGACTCAGTCCGTGGCTGATGATGAAAAACCAGGTTCACCGGAGAACAAATTTGTAAAAAGATAATAATAATGTCTCATTTATCTCCAAAACTGTAGAACTTTAAACAAAAAATTTGTGTTTTTTAAAGACAGAAATCAACATTTAAATACTCATAACTTCATGGACAATTTTTTTCACATCTGAATAATATGTGTTCCAAATTTTCTCTAAAAAACTACATATTTCGTTACTGATGGATTTTACGACTTAAACTGTAGAACCTGCTTGATATGAAATGATTAGATCTGATTTTATTTAAACTTCATAAATTATAATAAATAATTCAAACTCGAAAGAATTTCAATAACCGAAAAGTCTGGATCGCGACACCTTTTAATCGACAGGTTTTGAACCGGTCCTGGCCCTGATTCGCCCTTCCACGAATTCTCAACCGACATCAAATTTCGTCCTTACGGTGTAATCATCATTTTTGATCGTTGAGTATGCAGCTTGAAATCTATACTCAGGAAGTATAATAATTAATTAAAAAGACTATCAGCATTTTTTTCGTATTCTCCGTAATTTGCATATCCAATTTTATCTGCTTCTCAAATAAAATATTTTGTACGAGCAAATGTGTTGAAGTATACTAGTATTTATCATATTCCAAATGGAATTAAAGTTAAAAGTATCATTTAAGAAAATTGATATGCTTGTGATACAAAAAATGGGATGAGAGATTTTCAGAAATGTATGAAATCATTAGCAGGATTAAGTATCATGTTTTTTATTAAAATGAAAGTATCATAAAAAATAAAAGTAAAAGAAGAAGTTTCCGGTTTTCGCGCCATAATCGTTAAAACCGATCGTTACAGATTCAATCTGTATGGATTGATATGAGTAACGGTATCAAAGTATTCATAAACGAAATTCGTTAGAGATCACACCGATATGCAATACGATTCACTTTTGCTTCGATGTAACCTGTAATTAACAGCTATACGTTAGCTGAGAGTGAGCTTATAAAAATGAATCGAAATTTTTGTTTTTTTGATTCACAGTCTTATCAGGTGAATGTTAATGAGAGGAAAATTTGAGCAAGAGGCCCAATTTTGCTTCCTCATAGAGGAAGCTTTGTAATGGTAACATGTTCCAAAAATTTTTAATTCATTTAATTTTGCTCCCTCATAGAGGAAGCTTTGTAATGGTAACATGTTCCAAAATTTTTAAATTCATTTTATTAAAAATGTGTGTGTGGATTTGTGTGTGCGGATGTCACACTTTTTTGTGAACACAATGACTTGAAAACGGTGGCAGATAAATTGATGAAATTTGGAGGGTTTACTTTCACCACTAATATCTTGAAACTGAACAAAGGATTTCTGAATATATATATATTAAATTTTTGTTTAGCACTTTATAATATTTTAAAAATCTGTTTTTTATAGTAAAACTTTTTTCATTAACATTATTCAAAGTTGATACCGTAACATACAAGATTCCTTGGTTCCAGAAGAATCGATTGACCAATAATATTGACATATTTTATTGAAGAGTATGGAAGCTATGGTAATGCTTAATATTTGAAAATACGGTTTTTTGTAGTAAAAGTTTTTTCACTAATATGATTCAAAATTTATACAAGAATAAAAAAGATTCCTTGATTCGAGACGAATCGACTGACCCATAATATTAATACATTTTATTGAAGAGTAAGGAAGTTGTAGTCATTTATATTATATTAAACATCTATTTTTATAGTAAAAATTGTCTCATTCTCATAATTTAAAGTTGATGTGAGAATAGAAAAGATGTTTTGATTCGAGACGAATCGATTGAATTATAATATTGATACATTTTATTGAAGAGTAAGAAAGCTATGGCAGTGCATAATATTAAAAAAAACGGTTTTTTATAGTGAAATTTTTTTTATTACCATAATTTAAAATTGATTTTGAATTTTTTTTTGAAAATTCGTCTTTTTCGTTGAATTCCACTGCTTTTTATTAGAAAATTCAAATAATTTTTGTTCAAATATTCAACCTCTTGCTTGAAGGTTAATTTTTTAAATTGAAGACTTAATTCTTAACTTAAATTGACTTAGCATAAAATTGGCAAAGGGATAGGGCGCGATAGAATTTTTTCCATCCCTTTTCCAGCTCGAAAAATTGCCATTTCAAATACAAAATTTGATTTGTCATTGTATTTGAAATTTTTTTTGTATTATGTTGTAATTTTGTATTTTATGTTAATTTCTATTCTTAAATTGATCAAAATGAAAACTTTAGTTTGTCTATTATTTAAAAAACCAAAAATGCTTCCTCTGTAATAAAGCAAATACATTTGCTGAAAATTAGAAAATTTGGTTGAATTTTCTTTTCTTTCCTGATTCAAAAAATTTTTTCTGGTTTAAAAATAAAATATTTTGTTGAAAATTCGTCTTTTTTAAGAATTCAGCTGTTTTTTTAATTGAAAACTAAAATCGTTTTTGATTAAAAATTGAACTATTTCACTTTTGCCTGAAGAATGATTTTTTTAATTTGAAAATGCAATTATTTCATTGAAAATCGATCTTTTTTGGATAGAAAATGAACTAATTTGTAAAAGAGTAATCTTTTTTGGTCGAAAATGTTAAAAAAAAGAACAAAAACAATATTATGTTACTAATTTTAACATAATATACAAATGTTTAATATACACTGGTTTCAATATTTAATTACAAAAAGAAATTCCGCGGAAATCATCAAATTTCATACACGGAAAAAGCTTCTAGTTCGAAAAGAAAAATACGGAAGAGTTAAATCAATAAAGTTAAAATATATGTGAATAAAATTATTTTTGCTTTTTTAAACAGTCAAGGATTCCCATATTTCAATTAGCTATATGTGACGTCATGAGTTTTAGATGGCATGCAAAATCGAAGCTTCATGTAAAAAATTTTGGTTAGTAAGAAATGAGAAAAAATGTAATAAGTATTAATCCATGTTTAAAAAAATCGCAAACTAGTTTTGCCATTAATTTGACTTATTTTTATTTCAAAGAGGTTGTACAAAGATGTGAATTTAAATGAATTAAAAGGAGCTTAATATGGTTAAATGCACAACACTTTGAATCCAAAACACTGTAATAAATATTACTATTAAAATAATAGTACCTTATGATTCCCAAGCCATCTATTCTAGGAATATCGTATCCGGGGGGTCTTATATCGGGAGTTGAGTGTATATAATATCTTTGTGTAACGATTTCTGAAAATAAATTCTGCGGCAAATCTCTTCCTCAAACGTTTTACCAAATTGTTGGTTCGTTTTTAACAATATTTGTAACTAGATCAAGGATAAATATCGCTGGTTCGGCTATACATTTTTTCCCGTGTAGAATAGATTCTACATTTCAATAAAAAAATTATTATTTCAAGAATGAATAGTTCTTCTCGACCTATCGCTCTTATATTAATTAAAAATTGATGAGACTCGTCATCAAGATGAATAGGCTTCACATGTTTCCATCTCTTATTAATAAAAGCAATTTGCATTTCATAACTCATACGATTCTCGAAATATTTACCTATTTTTAAATCCACTTAATTTTGTAGTTCACGTTCCCACTTCACTTCCTATCAGTCTCCTATTCCCCCTTTTTCCATATTTTTCTCTTATTTTTCTCTAAAGATCCTGTAATCCCTATATATGAGAAATTTTGTTCATTTTCCCCTATTTTCTCCTTTTTAAGCTGTGATTCATTTTTGTAGAATTATAAGAGATAGAAACCTATGGTATTCAAAAATGCGCGCCACAATCTATGCTTTTACAGCTATGAACATATATTATATGTATATAGAGAGAAGATGAAGGTATTTGCAAAGTTTAGGTATTTTTAGTACCTCATCACAGAAAAAATTTAAATAGTTAGCTTAGAAAAACAACGATGCAAAGGAGAAAAAAACAAAAGCAAATTGTCGACAATTGACGTAAAAAAATTAAGGAAAATGAAATGAGGCATGATTGAATGAAAAGTATCGCGAAAGTGAAACAAATGTCGTACGCATAATTGAGATACTTTTGTTCTTACAAAATTTAATTTAGTACGCCATTAAAGAAATTATGTATTTCCTAGAAAAATCATGGTTAGAAGAAGAAAAATCACCAATTGTCGTCAATTAGCGCAAAAAAATGGAAAAATGAAAATCTGACATGATTGAATAAACCGTTTTGCAGGAGAGAAAAAAATATATAGTCCACTTTATTGAGAAACTTTTGTTCTTATAACCTTTATTTTTGAATAAAATTTTATTTTTATTTGGGAATCAAATTTGTGGTTTCTTATAAATGTGTTGCATTTCGACTGCTCCATGCAATATGGAATCAAGGTTTGAGATGCTCCTTAGATAGAATCAAGTCCATTTTTATAGTTTTTGATTTTTTGAAATCAAATCAAAAAGTAGGTTTTTCTGATGCATTGATAAATATTTCGGAATTCTATGCAATAACTTAAGAGAAAAATAGGAAAATAAAGTTAGTCACTTCTCTTCGATCTTTTGGGTTTTCAAACTTTTTTACAGTGTTTGCATTTTGTGAACGGGAATTTTACAAATTTTTAGAAGAAAAATCTATCCAGTCAATTGAAATATCACAAATTTTATATCACATGATATAGTGAAATTTTTAAATACGTTCGATTTTATCTTCGTTTAATGTTAAGTTCAATTGTTAACATTCTGTATGATGAAATCATTAAGTTTACATTGCGTAAATCTAAAATCTCTCACTCTAAAAAGTTTCTATTTTAGGTCTTCACATTGAAGATTTCAAGCGTGTGTTTCCAATTGAAGGAATTTTAAAATTAAAAGAAATTATATTTGATGTGAATCCTTTTTTGTCAACTATTTTTGTCTTATATCAATATTTAAGTATTGATTTTCATTTGGAAATTGTGAGAAAATTCCTCTCTAGCTCCACTGGGATTCAAACCCAAGTCATTAGAATAACTTCAAATTAATAGATGCATAATTAAACGCTTTTATTCAATTTCAAATCTCATTCAAATATTGCTTGGGTCTAAAATGATCAATTTTTAACCCATCCAATTTAAAATTTAATAAGTGAAATTTTTTTTTTTTAATTTAGCAATATTTGGCTGCTCATTAAAAAAAATCATTTATAAATCAAATATTTAAAACTAAACGATACGAAGCTGAATTGTTTAAAATAAAAAGCCTTGAATCGTTAAAATTTAATAGCGCTAAATTTAAACATTTAGACTTTCATTTGAATTTTTAAAGATTTCGAATAAAAAATTTAGAAGGTTCTCAAGAATTAAAAAAAAGTTTTTAAGATTCCTTGAAAAATTAACATATTTTTTTTTTTTTTAATTAATCTTAAGTGAAGGTTTAAAAATATATCAAAAGATTTAAAAAATTTTTTAAAAAGAATGTTGAAGATTTTTGTACAATTTTTTAAACTTTGCAGGCTTAAAAAAAATAGGAAAAATTTTCAGCTCTCGAAGTTCAAATTTTTTAATATTAATGACTGAAAAATGTTTGCGAACCGCAAAAAATCGGGTAATGACCGGTAATTTTTTTCCTCGATTAAAACGGCCACCCTGTTTGGTTGTTTTATTAATAATTACATTTACTTGAATACTAATCAAATTATATTAAAAAAACATAATGCCTAATTGAAATAAAAATGTCTTGGATGCTTTCCATACTACACTGAATTAATTTGTCTTAACATTTATAGGTTTCTAACCTCTAAGTATTTTATCAGAATTTATAATCAATCGTAGGAAATGATAATTTGAAGGTTAGCACTGGAACCAACTTTTGAACTCAATTCCAGAACTTTAGAGCATAAATCTGAATTTTGTCAAATCTTTAAAACTTAAATAGGCTCTCCTGAAAGGTTTCTAAAAAGCACTTGATTCCATGTACGCAGAAACCCAAACCTGATTCTTTATACGGAGTAACCGTAACCTGATTCTTCATACGAAATTATCCGAACTTGATACCATATTGCATGGAGCAGTCGATTTATTAATTTTTGTTCACTATGCTGCTATTTTTAAAAGAAATAAATGTTCCTTTTTTTCGTAAAAAAATGCTCCTATTTTCCTTAAAACTGAACTGGTGAACCACTGTGATCCCTGCTTTCTCAAAAGTTCAAAATATTGACCTGTTGAATATTTTAATTAGACATTTAAAACTGTTTAATTTTATTATTTTTTGTTGAAAATTCAACTGTTTTGTTCAAAATGCGCCTTTTTGGTTTGAGAATTTATCTGTTTTATTATTCATCTATCTGTTTTGGTAGAAACTGCATCTTTTTTAGATAAAAATTACAACCAATTGAAAATTAATCTCTTTTGGTTAAGGGTTCTTATTTTTTGGTTGAAAATCAAACAAATTAGTTGAAAGTGGAAGTACTACTACTATTTATTGACCATATTCCTTGAAAGTACATCTGTTTGTTTGAAAATTTAACTTTTTCATTGAAAATTTATTTTTTATGGTTGAAAACTAATTTTTGCACTGAAAATTTAACTATTCTATTTTAGGTTAAAAGTTTATCAGTTTCAGGCGAAAATTCAACTATTTTGTTGAAAATTCGTCATTTTGGTAGAAAAGCAAGCTCATTAGTTGAAAAATCATTATTTTGTACAAAAATTCATCTATTTTATTATTAAAATTGATCTATTCCATTTTTGTGTGGAAAATTGACCTTTTTGGCAGAAATGTAATCATCTGGGCTCAAGATTCATCTGTTTTGTGTAAAATTGACGTATTTCGTTAAGAACATTTATTTTATTTGGTTGAAAATTCATTTTCTCACTGAAAGTTTAACTGTTCTATTTTTACTTAAAAATTCTTTTCTTGGGTTGAATATTTATTTTTCTAACTGAAAATTGACTACTCTTTTTTTGGTTCAAAACTTTTCTTGTTTAGTTGAAAATTCATGTATTTTATTGACAATTTTTCTTTTTAGTAGACAATTTATGTTTTGGGTTGAAAATTTAACTATTTGCTCAAAACATCATTTTTTGGTTGCATATTTATGATTTTAGTTTAAAAACCAAATTTTTCTATTAAAACTGAAGTATTTTGTTGGTTAGAAATTTAACTATTTACTTAAAAATTAATTTTTTACTGAAATTTTAACTATTCTATTTTTAGTTGAAAATATATCTGCTTTGGGTTCCAATTCCAATATTTTGTTGCAAATTCGTCGTATTTGGTGGAAAAGTAATCTCATTAGTTGAAACGTCATCTTTATGGTAAAAAATTAATCTTCTTTATTTTGAAATTGAACTATTTTGTTGAAAACCTTTTTTAGTTGAAAATGGATGTATTTTGTTGAGAGTTTGTCTTTTTATATAGTCTTTTTGGTTGAAAATTTATTTTATTTGGCTGAAAATATATTTTTTTCTCTGATAATATAATTGAATTGTTATATTTTTGTTTAAAAATTCACTTCTTTGTTCAAATAATACACTTTTTGTTGAGAATTAATTTTTTGTATGGAAGACTCATCACTTTAGTTGAAAATTAAACTATTTTGTTGACAATTCCTTATTTTATTGGTTGAAAATTATTTTTATTTTATGTATGTATCACGTAATTTGTGGATGACCTTGTAAACAATTATTCTAGGTGTAAGGTTGTTCGTATACTTGAAAGAAAAATTGTGAATGGTCAGGGAAACTAAAAAATTGATCAGGTGAAAATCAGGGAATTTCGAAATTGGGATTTGGTAGCAACCCCGTTAAAAGACGAGTTAAAATCACTTCAGGAGTAGAATTGTGCAAGTTTTTTTTTTATGAGCGCAGGTAATTTTTTAAAGCGTTATCGGGTCGAAGGAGCATTTAGACCAAATGAGCAATAAATTTCGAACGTAAAACCGGTGGTCATGCATGAGAGTATGACCTAATCAGTAACAAGGGATAGTAAAACCAGTACCTACTCGAAGAGGTTACACCGGAGGGGAAATGGCACGGCGGCTCTTCAATGCTTCTGCGAAAGAGGGATTCTTATATTAGCAATAATTAGCCGTCGTAAAAACCAGAGACGTGGAAACCAGAGCAAGATCCGGTCGATATGAAATGCCTGAACAAGCAATAGGACCATTTTGCATAACTCCCGTAAGATGTTCCAAATATATTAAAAAAAAAAAAAATCCTAAGAAACTAATATTTTTCATTTCTTCTTGCTCATAGAGGAAGCGATGCAATGCTGAAAATGTCGAACATCATTTTTTGAAATACTCAAATGGTCGGTCAAATGATAAAAATTGCCGTAGCCAGAATACAGTCACTGACAATTAGTAAAAATATACTGAAATATTTTATTTATTTATATTCTTAATGGAAAATGCAACTTTATAATTAGATGAATAGTGATAATTTGAGAAAACAACAGACACCAAACAGGGCCTGAAATGTTGCTTACGAGGGGAAATTCAGAGATGGTGTTTTTTGTTTTGATTCATACTTTTTGTAGACAAAGGTCGGGGCCCCAAAGTAAAGTTGTGAAAATCCTAGAACCCAACATTTAGCCAGTTTTGAGAAAAACTGGCTTTAAGAAAAATTTCGCTGGGCGAAAGTCGAGCCGCGAGAATCGAGCGATCAACCTCTGAACTACTCCGCCACTTGGGAGACGGCTTTTTCAAGTCCATAAGCCCGGCGACAATTTTTTTTAAGCCGCTTTTCTCAAAACTGGCCAAAAAATGTGTTCTAGGAATTGCACAACTTTACTTTGTGGTCATGACCTTTCTTTACAAAAAGTATGAATCAAAACAAAAAACACCACCTCTGACCTTCCTCTTGTTAGCCCGATCCACTTTGTGCAGTCCGAAATTAAAAAATTTAATTTAAATAATAAAATGAACTTTAATTATTTAAGGTATTATTTTTAGTCTGTAGATTTTCAAAAGTCACATTGCGAAAAGTCACATTGCAGCATCTCTCATTCAAAAAATTCGAAGTCCAAACAAAATTGTCAACAGTGCACAATGAGACAGGAGCTCATGGAATTTGGCCAAAACTCAAGGTCAAAATTGGCATAAAAGTAAATTATTAGTGTTTTACACATATGTTATCGTAGATAGAAACAAAACTTGACGAGCTTACACTTACAAGTAATGTCTCTAGAGTCTGTCCAAACCGTAGAATGGCTTCCAATCAACGGCATCAAAAGTTTAGGACAAAATTATTAATTTCTTCAATTTGGTGCGAATTTTCAATGTTTAAAGGTTTTACAATTCATTAAAAACGTTTTGAAAGTACCTGCAGCTACTACATAACTTAAAATATTTGATTAATTACGAATGGAAGAAGTGTTTACATGCACATTTTTCAAGTTTTCAATGCTGGACATTTTTCAGTTTAAAAGTATCACGAAGTACCACTACTTTTTGAAGTTTTCAAGGAATCATTCTGCTGATTTTTAATGAAGTTATGCACATTTTTCGGAGCCAATATCAATTTCGCGTTTTTTACGTAATAGCATATCGCTATAGATATAAATTGTTGAAAAAATTCTCGCCTCCTCGCTGAATTTCACTCCATATAATTTTTTTTTATCCCGGTCAGTCTTTTTTTCAGTATGGCAGTTCTCAGAGCGACATTAATTTTGTTAATTGGAGTTTCGTGTCAAAGTGAAAATGACCAGATTTACGAAACACGGAATTCTGAACGTTCTTTTTAATCCACATGAACCTGAAGCTGAGCAGGATGATACTGACGTGGCCGTTGCTTTTATTTTACAAATACAGAAGTTGCAACTTGGAGATCTTGAAGCCACTCAATTCAACGAATTGAAAACTCGTCTGAGAAATCTTAAGATACGAACGGAATCAAAAGTGGCAGGAAGTAAAAAGAACAACAAAAAATTAGAGTCGAAAAATGAAGGTTGGTTGAAGTCAACCTTTGATATTCCTGATTCGAGCATTTAAAAACTTAATTGTACACCTGAAGGCTTGGGTCGTCCAACTCTTCCATTTAATTCATCATCTGAGAAGTCAAAACGTCGCACGGCAGGAGTAATTTCAAATAAAAATGAAAATGATCCTATGAAACTCTTAAGTACCTGTCGTTAGGCAGCAAAAAAGTCAGGGGAAAAAGATTTGGCTACACTTCTCAAAGAGATTGAAGAGACCTTCCTGCGAAAATGAGGAAACTGATACAAGATTCGAAAGCAGTTGAAAAATTAACTCCTGAAAAGGCTTCATCTTGTATGTTAGATCCATCTCTTTCTAAAGCTGATTACATAAGTATGCGTTGTTTAGTAAAAGAGCAGGGTACAGATATTTTCCCTGCGTATCAACACGTTAGGACTGCCAAAGAACAATGCTGATCACCGAAAGAAGTTGTGTATATTACTGTTAATGAAGTTACCGTTTCACTTCAAGGATTACTAAACCATAATGCTAAACGAGTCTTCGACTTACAAAGAGAAGAAATTCTTCAATATGTCCAGACCGAAAGTTTGACAGAATTGGAAGTAGTATCAATGTGCTCTTGGGGTTCCGATGGAAGTTCAGGTCACTCTTTCTATAAGCAGCTATACAACAATACGAGGGCTGCCTTTTATATTTTGAGCCTTGGCAATACTAGTGTTTACAGGTACCATCTGACGATTCCAATTGAAAGTTTGACCTTTTTAACCATAACCTTCTTCAGAACGTTTTGTCACTTGAGCATAACCTGTATGGTTTTCAGTGACTTGAAAATATTGTCTCAGCGAAAAAATGGAATTGAATCGTGAACATTTTCATGCGATGATTTTTTACGATTTTCGACGTGGATTATCAAGAAAAGAGTGCATCGATCAACTCACTTCGACTTTTGGCGACGAAGCTCCATCCTTGGCCACTGTGAAACGCTGGTACAACGAATTTAATCGTGGCCGCAGTTCGCTCAGTGACGAAAGTCGTGAAGGTCGCCCAAAATCAGTCGTCCCA
>CAKNWT010316687.1:0-15067 GCA_932066315.1 Andricus coriarius
CATTTGGTTATTTTTGTCTCTAATGAGCCGAAAAGGGAGATAGTTTGAAATTCTGGTTTTTTTAAATTGTGAATCTTTTATGCTCATTTTGCAAAAAATTATTCATGATAAAATAGATTTTTTTTCGATCTCAAGTTTAAAATTTTTAAATAGAGACACTAAACTCATAATTCCTTCTAATCTGCAGGATTTGCTTATGCATATTTTCAGAATTCTTTTAATTGAGTCTAAATAATTTTACCTCAATTTCTTGAAAGAAATCTCTTTTCTATTTACAATTTTTGAAAGAAGAATGCATGAAATATTAGCAATGTTAGAAATACATTAAACTTTTGATTGTTTCTTTTTCTATTTGGAAAATGTAATAATCTAAATGGATTGCTACAAAATCAACCATAAATATATGTAGGTGCTTCTCAACATTGCAACGACTAGGGGACTAAGCTATTCTTTAAATTTTTCGAGTTAGTTGTCTCAAATACTTACATACATAGACTCGCAATTGTGAAACCCGTATATAATAAAAACATTTATTCCATTAATAAAGTCATTTATAAAAATAAGTTGTTAATGTATTATTTATATATTAACATTGATCTTACCGACAATTAGTGCATAAATTTATCCAACGTCATTTCAGAACTAGTATAAGTGCAAGTTTTCAACATTTTTGACCAATTTTTGGACTTTTCCCGCCTATTTTTCGAAAAATATAGGTCGTATGAAAAAATCAATAGAACTATTTTTGTGGAGAATTTTATGTACTTCAATTTTTGTAGACGCGGAGTTTGCAAAAAAAAACCATAAACAAACGAGTTATAAATGAAAAACTGTTTTTCGAAAGTTTACGCCACTGCCAAAAGATACGCAGAGGTTGGGGAGGGAGATAACGAAAACGGTTCCTTATATTGACCCAAAGAACATTTTAAAACCATAATTTCTTTAGTCGGAATTAATGTCAAAAATTTTAATAAGATTATCGATAACGTTTCGGAAATCAGCTGGTTTTTCTCATCTGATCTCAAATAGTTAGAAGAGATTCGATAAAAATCAATAAAAACATAGAAAAAACGGAGTGAAGCATATTATGGTTTATGGAGCATATTTTTTATTCATGGAGTAAAACTATTGTCAAAAACTGTTGTTACTGATTATAAAGTAGGAATGCAGTCGCCACTAACACTTCTGTATATGCACTAATAGGTCCCCGAGATAGCTTTTGTTCAAGAGGTCAAAAAAGTCCCCTTATAACGAATATCTTTGCTATTTTCTCGAAATCCTGGTCAATTTTTGTTTAAACCATTTTTTTTTAACAATTTCATTATTTATTACAAAAAAAAATGTATAAAATCATTTTTAGCAACGCTGACCAAGAATAAAACTTGTTTGACTTTCACAATTTTTTCGTAGGATAAACCGTTTACAATTATTGTCTATATCGAGGTTAAATCTCTTGAAAGAGAAAAGAAACCATCCGATCAAACACAAACTTCTCTCCGTGAATTGTCATTAAAAAATTTCTATTTTCAAGAGGAAATCGTCTAGACTTTTTATTTGTTAATAAAAAATCATCCAGGCCAACCAGTGTCATAATTTTCCCAAAAACGGTTGCGAAACCTATTTATATCTATTAATTATAACATTGTTTCTTCATCTTAAAATCTCTTGCATTATTGTTTATAACATTTGTTATAAATAAAAAATCCTCACTGACCAGAATGCATTGTTTTGTATTTTCTTTATTAATCTTTGACACAAGATAAAACATTTTACGTTCGTGACATTTTCTCGTACAATCAACCATTATTTACTCACAGCCTTATAAAAATATATTTTTTATAAATCTACAAGCAACAATATTCTAGTTGTTCACGACAACTGTTTTTTCATAACGTTAATCTTATCCTAATCAGTAGAATTATCTTGGTTAGCAGTTTCAGCACAAATAATGCTAAGAATGATTTTATAATTTGTTTAGATAATAAATAATATAATTGTTAACAAAAATTGTTTTTAAAAAAACTGGCTAGGATTTCGAAAAAATAACGTAGTTATTCGCAATCAGGGGACTTTTTTTGACCTGTTGAACAAAAGTTATCTCGGGGACCTATTAGTGCATACAGAAGTGTTAGTGGTGACTGGATTATAGATAAATATTCTTCTTCTGTAAGAATAAATTTTTTATTTTCCTGATGCAAATCATATCAGTAAAATATACTAGTATTACCTTTGGAATTACTAAATTATATCGAAGATTGGCACTGTTATTTTATAGATTGCTTACTGCAGATGTTGCAGTAGCAGCGCCCCTAATATCCATGGGAGCCGTTTTAGGCAAAACAACGTATATGGAGCTCATCATCATGGGAATAATTGAGCTGGTCATGTACACGGCAAACAAATACATCGGCGAACAGCACTTGATGGTAAGCATGTCCCGTCACCTAGGTTAAAAATATGTAGTAGTTAGCTCAAGTTATCCAATTGATCTATTAAAACGACTTTCAAACTATTCATGTTAATCAAACAATATCAAATAAAGATACGGGTACACCTTGGCAACTTTTGATTTTAAATAATCATTATCAGGGGATTGAAAATTGAACAAGAATATATTCATGCAATCAAAAAATGTGAATTATGCAAAAGCGACCAGAAAAGTATTAGATAAGTACGAGTTTTTCTTAATTTACAATTTTTAATAAGACCCTTTCATTTAAGAAAAACGCTAGAGTGTATGCCAGGCTATTTTCAAATGTGACCGTCCACGAAGAAAGGGACCTAATGCGCGGTAGCTACATTTTACAGGAGGAGTGATTGAAGGGGCGTTCCAATATAGGAACTCCATAAGAGGGCTTCTCTTTGCAGATTTATATCAATTCGAATTTATCAGATATAGGAATAATATTTTTTATTATGAAAGAGCAAATAAAAAAGTATTGATTGGTGTGAAAACCTAAAAATCGATTTTTTCCGCATTATGTCCCTTTATTCGCGGACGGTCACAAACGTTTCGAACACTTTTCACAAGAGGGAAATAAGACAAAGATATGGAAAGTAGTTTTCCCACTTACGAAACGAAAGTAAAAACTGCTCGAAACATTTGAAGATGTTCATGACGTAACGTTTTTTTCCGCTCTTAAATAAAAATCTTAATAAAAACGCAACTGGTGCCTTGTAAAATAAAAATTTGTATATATACTTAATATACAGGGCATGGGTTGCGTTTTTATTAACAGCCATAATGATTTGCTACTTTCTCAAAAGGATCAGTCGAAATGTCCCGAGAACGTTTTTTCTCCTTCTCTCTTATTTTTTACTGAACTTTCTTCTTTCTTGTCGCTTCTTAACTCTCTAAATCTGGATTATCAAAAAGACGATAATTTACTTTCTCAACATTTAGTAAAAATACTAGTTATTAGTTACTCTCTAAATTTGAATTAATACAATATAACTGATTATGAGTTAAATTCTACACTGAAAAAAAGGATTACTTGTACCAAGTGAATTTTACTTGACTGAAGTAAGTGAAAGTCCTGTTTATTTTCAAAGAAATATTTATTTGAGGCAAATAAATATATGCACTTTGAATAAAAAAAATAATTTCTTTCAGCCAGACAAGTTTGAATAGGATTAAGTTAACATCGTTTGATTCAAAAATACGACCTATTGGTTGGAGGAAAATATTTCTTAGAGTCAATGAAATATTAATTGAAGACAAAGAAATATTTCTTTGGCCTAAACCATGCGCGAGTGCAATAAAGTAGTTCGTACTTCAACTGTAGAACATATTTTCCTAAATGAACAAATGAATTCTTTCAGCCTTAGTTATAATTAGCATTGTTATTATTATACATATTTAATTTAAACAATTCACATAATTTAAAAGCTTGATGAAGCTGAAACAGAAAAATTCGATGAAAAATCCACCTTCAGCAGGAATCGAACTTGGGTAGAAAGGTGGAAAGTCGTATTTAGCCCTCACCATAAATGCCAAAGAAATATTTCTTCAAATCAAAAACATGGATATTGAATTTAACAACATATTTCATTAATCTAAAGAAGTATTAAATCGAAACTAACTACGCCAAATTATTAAATATTTGATTTAAAAAAATAACTACATCGTTGAAATAACTGTTTATTTGTTATAAATAATTTAATTCTAGTAAGCAAATTAAATATTTCCTTCAACTGAAGAAATATTTATGTAAACACAATATCTTGTTCATATAAATAAATGCGCTTCATTGGTATAAATGCATGAACTCTTTGTAACAAATAAATATATTTTTGTATATCATTAAGCTATTTCCCTTTCGGAAACCATTATTTCTTTGATTCAAATAAATCTAAATACGTAATTCAAGGATGCAAAATAATTTGATTCAAATGAGCCTGAATCAAGTCAAAGAATCGAACTCATTGAATCAAATAAATATTTCTTTGAGCCACTAATCAGATTTCAATGAATCTAGACCTTTTGAATCAAGCAAATCACTTTCTTGAATGTAAGAAATATTTATTTGAATCAAGAAAATATAGCCAAAGAATTCGTGTCTTTAGATCAACAAAAGATATGTGTCTGGTTTAAATAAAAATCACTACTGTTAAAGAATATTTTCTTGATGCTGAGAAATAGGATTCAAGTAAATGCATTTTCTTGGTTCCAGAAATTCTTTTTTTCAGTGTACTAATTGACACAGCTAAAATGCAGTTACTGATAATTAGTAGAAATGTACTGATTGAATTAGTAAAAAGATGAATTCCTGATTGGATCAGTTATCTAGAAGAATGGAGCCCAGCCGTGAAACTACCAATTGAACAGTAAAAGTTCAAATGATGAAATCAATTAATTTTAAGAGGTTATGCTGCACATATGTTTTTCCTCGAACACGTTATAGAACCTTTGTGATTCGTTTATAGGATAGCAGTACAATAGCTTCAATAAGTATAATTTTCTTATACTGCGTAGTTCGAAGTGAGGTTAGAATAATCACACGGGTCAATTTCGAAATCGACTTTGGAATCACACCATCGGTCTTGTCATTAACGAATACCCAGGAGGTTATGTTATCTACAACTGATTCAATTCAGTTATATTTTACTATTTAAATTAGTGAACGATTTTTTACTATTTAAATTAGTGAACGATTTTTTACTATTTAAATTAGTAAATGTCACGAAATAACTAATTCATCATTTGAAATTCAATAAACTGATTCAATTAGTACAATTTTAACTGATTCAGAGTAAGAGAGTATATTTTACTATTTTACTGGTAGTTTAAAACTTTTCTCTGAAATTTTAGTAAACAATTACTAATGATCCTAGCAGACCGGGTGAACGGAACGGATACGCTACAGCGTATCCTTATAGTACCCACATAGTATCCTTTCCGTATCTTGTAAGAAAACTGAATAAAAACAGCAAGATAAATATTTCAATTGTTGCAATTATGATTCTACGTTAAAATTTCCGTTAGAAGGTTATAGTCATTGCAATAGTTTTTTTTTGCAGAGTTAAAAATGTTTAAAAGTACAAAACTTGAAGTAGTAGCTTGAAGTCGCCTTCAGCAGACGTTAATGATAGGTATTGTACTTTTTTAAATTGTTAACGCTGCAAAAAAAGCTATTGCATTTACTCTACGAACTTCTAAAGACAATTTTAACGTAGAATTATAACTGCGACAATACAAATTTTCATCTTGCTGTTTTTATTGAGTTTTTTGCAAGTTCCGGAAAGGATACGCTGTGGATACTATATGGATACGCTCTAGCGTATCCGTTCCGTTCACCCGGTCCGCCAGGGGAATGATAGTTTCTTCCACATAGATATTTATTCAGTCTAATTATATCATTAAGAATAGACTACACGCCAAAGTACACTGAAAAAGTGCCAAAACTTCACGTTTTAGGGCGTGATTTCATATAGAGAATCGATAATGAAAATGCTGCAATTTTTTACGGGTATTTAGTCGCTCTGATAACACAAGGCAAGATAACCAAATCTATCTTTTCATTATAAAAATTAGGCAATAAACTTTATTGTCTCAGTTTTTCATAATTTTACATCGGAAGCATAAATACACATTTTGAAACTTACAAAACTCTTGTCCTATGTAGTTTTTCGAAAAGTTGATCGTTAATTGTTTATACAAGTTTTTTTTATAACAAATACAGTATTTATGAAAAAAATCTGTAAAATATGTTTTGGAAAGTTTGAACCAAAACAAGACTTTTTTCGGATAAATTTTTTTTACAATTATTCGTTTTCAAGTTATAGCGTTATACACAATTGAATTTACACTAAAATTGACATATTTGCAGGTAGATAGATATCTCTGAACATGTTGGTCCGAAAAAATGTCAAAAAATGCAAATTTCTTTTGAAGAAACGTACTCTACAGAGGAACAATAAATTTTTCTAGCAATTTGTTTATAATTTTGTTGTTTATACTTTTGTATAAACAAAATGTTTCCAATAAGTACTTAGATATCTACCCAAAGATATATCAATTTTGGTGCAAATTTGATTGTTTAGAATGCTAATTTAAAACCGATTAAGTGAATTATTTTTTTTATATTTAGGTGAATGAATCAATTTAATAACAAGTATGCGAAAAATACATGGCGCTACACGTGCATGTAATAATCGAATGGAAATGGCGATCGACCTAGCACCGTTTAGCTTTCTCTGGTATTATAAATAAAAATAGTACATAAATCATTACGAATTTTGTATTCGTACGGCTGGTCGAGCAGTATATATGGTGTTTTTTTATCTTGACACATCGAAATATCTCAAGAAATACGCATCTAACAAAAAAATGTCCATAATAAAAACTTTTTATTTTCGAAAGGGGGAAAAGCGCCTCCAAAAAAATTTACCACACCCCCTTGGGGGCGGGAGGGGGAGTAACTTTGACATTTCAAATGGGAACCTATATTTTTTGTTGCAATTTCAGATTCTAATTGCAAAAAATGACATTGTTGACTATTCAAGGAAGGCTCTTCCAAACAAAAGATACAAAAGACGTCTTGATTGTTTTCAGGAGAGCTATTCGATTGTAATCAATTTAATTTTGAACACCCCCTCCACCCCCCTGGGAAGGGGATTAAAGTGGTGTAGACAAATTGGAAAGCTCAATTTTTTTTTAAAACGCAATCTTCTCATTTTGACACCAGGTATGTAAGCAGTCAATGAATTAACTACTTTTAGCGCTACCCAGGAAGCTTTTTTCAGTGAGTTCCCTTGCCTGTCACCATCGGGGTGCTTGTTTTCGGTGAGTCCCCTCGCCTCTCACTATCGATGAACAGTCCTGATTCGCTGTTTCATATTCTCCCGAGTTGTTGGAATTTCTTGATAAACTTGATTCTTTAAATAACCCCACAAAAATAAATCCGGCGACGTAAGGTCTGGCCATTTAGCAGGCCAATTTACCGGACCTCCTTTACTAATCCAGTGACCGTTGAATTCACGATTCAGTGCTTCACGCGCGATTGCCGAATAATGCACTGGACAACCGTCATGTTCAAACCACATGTTCTGTCGCACTTCCAAGCGTAGACCTTCAAGCAATGTTGGAAGCTTATTTTCCAAAAAGTTACGATATTTGTCACCGTTAAAGTTACCATCAATAAAATACGGACCGATAAATTGGTCTTAAAAAACTCCACACCAAACGTTCATGGACCAAGGACGCTGACGTTCAATTTCGCGCAACCAGTGTGAGTGTTCTACACTCCAATAATGCATGTTATGTCGCTCAACCGTACCGTGGTTCGTGAAAAACGACTCGTAAAAAAAATACTCGAAAAGAGAAATTCGGGTTCCCTTGTATCTGCTGAAGCGCCCATTGAAGAGCCCGTTGTCACTCGGTTTTAAGAATCATTGCCATGAAGTTCGTCATGCAGTGAAATATGATAGGGATGATATTTATTACTTTTAAATACTTACCAAACACAGGTTCAAGACATTCCGTAATCACGGCTTAGTTTTAGTTGTCGAGTACTAACATGGGGGTCATGAGCGGCTGCGGCTAATATCGCGATTTCATTACTAACCCCAGTAATGGTTCTTCGACGATTCCTTTTTTCGCTTTTACACTTCCGTCAGTGGTGAATTTGTTGACAACTCGGTAAGAAGAAGCGCGTGACCGTACACTGCCTGGAAGATGTTGAGCACAAAGAATGACGACATCCTCAATATTCCTGCCGCCTGCTCCATAAATGAGAATCATTTCAATTTTCTCTTGTAAAGATAAAGCCTCCAATGTAAAAGTAATGAGGTAATGCAACGACTCACAATCAAATCCGAACGAACGTAAGCGGCACAACCAAACCACCCAAATCAAATAAACTAAGACACTCAATCCAACCCAAACAACCGACCGTTTTAGTGATGCCGCCGAGCGATATTTTTCGATACTGAGACGATACAGATACGATACTGACCTTCCAGGCTCCAATTTGTATCGCTCGATTTTGTGTTGAGACAAAATGACCAGATGGGATTTTCCTCGTTCACAATAGAAGAGAGAGAGTACGGCTGGCCGAGTGGCCGGCCACAGGTACCTGGAAAAGGAGCTGCGAGGAGCTTAGCCCTTCGGGACTGCCGAAGAAAATTTAAAGCACTCACTGAGATACCTATTTGTTTGATTCCAACAAATATAAATTTGTTTGAATTCAATTTTTAAATCAAATATTTTACATGGACAGGTAAAAGTTTGTTTGCTTTAAACGAAAATTTTTATTTAAATAAATTATCCTCTTACTTTTTATTTGTTGATCAAGAGGAGCGAAGATATTCCTCAACTTTTATTTGCACAAAACCTATTTTACGTAAATCTACAATCATATGACCTAATAATACTACCGAGCGACTACCCACAGTGAAAAATGTACTGAAAAGAAGAAAGATGAAAACATGAAAAGCTATTTTCAATTCCAACCCTGATTAAAATAGTTCTGTTTTTTCACGAAAAACTAAAAAAATATACATCAAAATTTTGTGAAAGTATTGAAAATTTCACGATTTTTCAATGCATTTCATAGACAAAGTAGTTTTTTCGTATTCAGAACAATCTTGAATTTTCGTAAAGTTTTTGGAGTCATACATTTTCGTAATATTTCATAGAAAAAAAAACTTTTTTATAGATCATTGTAGATATACCAGTGATCCAACAAACACAGTGTGATTAATGAGATGCTGCCGTATTTCTTGGCGGAGATTACGGTGCAATTTGCAGCAAGAATGCTCGACAAGAGAATTCCACACAGGATCCTGGGATCTTTGCGGGTAACCTTGCCACCCTTTAAACTCTTTAAACGACTCGCGTTTTCGCCACATAATCTAAAGGAAATTTTACTCGCGGGACAAAAGCGATTTTTGTAAAAATGTGGTTGTTTTTGTAATTGAAAATTGAACGTCTTTTTTGTTGATAAGAGAAAAAAAACTTCCCCACCGTCAAAAAGGAGAATATTATATTACATATATTTTCGAAAAATTACGATTATATTTCTTTTTATTTTATATATATATTATTAATCTACTCTTATTATTTTAAGAAGTTGTAGGCTCCGGAAGCTACGATCGTGGTTCTTTAAAACAACCAGTCCCGACGGAAGCGGAACGTGTACGTCACCCACTCTTGCTCCTTCTGTCCTAGAAGGTAAGCAATAGTGGGAAATTTGAGCGAGATGACATCGTATAACACTGTTCCTTGGAGTCCGGTCACTAGTCGCGGATAACCTTATGCGGCAGACGGGACAGTTGGAGGTGAAGCTTTCACCTCTGGATACTTTTTTAGAGCTACCAGTCTTTGTAGAATGTTTTGAGGAACAGTGTTGACGGACCAGATGAAGTGATCCCAGAATTATAGCCTTTTGCATCGGGTTCGCGATGGACTGAGCCTGACGCTGGCAAGCCGTAATCTTGTTGAGTTGGCTAAGAAATGAAGCTTTCATACCTCCGAGGCAGCCGATTATGATCGGAAGTGCTTTTGAGGTGCTTGATATTTAACCCATTTTTCTTTTTCCTATGCCGTGATATTACCATCGGCTGGTGCCGCGAATTCAATCGCGTAAATATCATGGTGGACAATATCAGGCTTTGTAGCACTGATACATTGAGTATTGGTGAATGAGAAATTCCAGTAGATCTTACACTGGTCATTTTCCACAACAGACTCCAGTTTCCCCTGGGCATATGGCAAGACTGGCACAACATCCATTCCACACCATAGAGCCGCATTGTGTCTCTCTATGTAACTGTAGCATGCATTCTTTGAGCATCCAATGAGAACATGTCCGATTGTTTCTGGCTCTTCCTTGCACGCTCGGCAGTTGGTATCGCCTACATGTACATTCATTATGCGCTCGCGGTAAACTAAGGTGCCTGTAACAGGCAAAATAAAACCCCTCAGTCTCCGATCTCAATCCAGTAGACTTGAGAAACATGTTCTGCCGTCCCAAACGAAACGATTGGAAACGATTCTTTTATTTCTAAGCTGGAGGGGGCCCCACCCTTACCGCGAGTGGGTAGTTCATTTTTATCACCGACGTTCATTGGTTGCCCCGTTCTTGTATCGATGCGCCGCCGGCCGCTACTTTTTCAAGCGAAAAGCGCGTTTGATTTGAAATCAATAATAAATACTATCAATAATAATGCAAATAAATACACCCGACATTCCTATAACTGCTGGCCCACGCAGTTTCAAAGCGCGTAGGGCGAGAGACGGTTGCGACTCTTGCCTTGGAAAGGCCGAGAGCGCGAGTACTCTGTCGAGTACATATATTGCGCAATATTATGGAAACGGTTCAGGCGAGTGGATATCCGGCTTATTGCGCACTTGAAAAAGTCACGGTCCGTTAGTCTTCGTTGGCGTTAGTGTTTTTGTTGGCGTAAGACAATTTGCCAACTAAAAATCAATATTATAGATTCAAAAAACGACGAAAATATTTCGCGGAATATTGAGTTTTGTGGCATGACGTCGATAGGTGGAAATGCCAGCCGTCAGGAAGGTTAGTACATGGTACTGCAACTGCATACGACTTTTTGGAGAAAATCTCCGAAACGTGAAGGTAAGTTATAAAGGTCTGCATAGTAATATTTTCAAGTGTAGAATGCATTTGCGCAATTCTGTTTGTTCATCCTTTTATCGGTTGAAGACCTTTCAGTTTCACGAAATGCAAGCAACTGTCCGAAATTTCAGGTTAGTGGCACTCTAACCGCCAATTTCGGAAAATTGCTTGTATTTCGTGACACTGAAAGGTCGTGACTCGACAAAAGAATGGAATCTATCTGAGAAAATCCATTCTACACTTCAGATTTTATTACTATTTGTACATTTATGACTTTTTCGTTTAGAATAGTTTCTCGAAAAAGTTGTCTGGATTCCCATGACGCCATGTCAAAGTACTCAATTCAAGGCTTCCCGCTCTTCGCGCCTCTTTTTTTTAATTGGTCACTTTAATTGGCCAATTGGAAATAAAGGTGGCAGGAAATAAGAGATACAGAAATATGTGAGTTTCTACTGTAGTTCGATTTGCACTACAATGATAAATATTGTAATTCAACTTTTGGCACGAACATTCGACTACTTGCTTTTTGGTTGAACTTAAATTGTTTCGTTGGGAAATTTGACCTTTTCTTTGAACATTAATCTTTCTAGGTTGAAAACTGAACTGTTTAACATGAAAATGTAACTATTTTCTTTCAATTCCAATTATTTTCCTGAAAATTGAACTATTTTCTTAAAGAGTCATCTTTGTAATTGAAAATTCATCTTTCTTGATTAAAAATTGTTTTTCGTTAAAAATGTTTAAAATCATGTTATTGCACTCAGGGTCTTTTTCTTTCGTTGAGAATTCTATCATTATATTTTTGGTGAAAAATTCATCTATTGTGGTGGAAAATTCTACTACTTGGTTGAAAATGAAGCCATTCTTATGAAGATGTCTCCTTTTTGGTTGAAATGGACTATTTCTCATTAGAAATCAAAATATTGTTTGTCTGACATGTCACCTATACTATCTTTTTCGGAGACAATTCATCTTTTAGATTAAAAATAAATCATTATTGAAAGTTTTCTGTACTTTGTTAAAAAATAATTCAATCTGTTCAAGATTCATCTCAAGGAATATAAATTGCTGGAAATTTGTTTTTGTTGTTAAAAATGATTTTTTTTTATGACAATTCTACAGTTAGAATTTTTGAAAATTCGTCTTTTATGCTGGAACTCACCTTTTTTTGATTTGAAATAAAAAATTCCTTATCTTTGTGGTTTGGAATATAAAGTATACTTTTGTTTATTGAACATATATTATTTTCCCTTCAAATGGAACAAGTTGATTACATTTTTTTCTTAGATTACTCAGAAATTTTTTCTGGGGTTGAAATTTAAATTCTGTTAAAAAATCTTTTGTTTTTGCAAATTCATCTTTTTTGGTGCAAAATTCTTCTTCTTAGTATTGCTATTAGTAATCTCTTCCGTTAAAACTTCAACTACTTTTTTGATTATTCATAGTTTTTGGATGAAGTTTACTGTTCTTGATTTACAATCGCAACGTTTTTTTTTGTTGGAAATATTTCCAGTATTACAGTTCTCGTTCAGAATTAATTTTTTTGGTTTAAAATTAATCTACTTGATTGAAAGTTGAACAACTTTGTTAAAAATTTATTTCCTAATGAAAGATTTACTTCTACCCAGATAACAATTATAGTCTCATATGCTACGCATATTACTCACACGCGTCACTGATGCAGACATATGTCATCATATGCGACGCATATCGCTCGCACGGATGATAGTTGATGCACGCGTGAGAGTGAAATGAGACTTTCGTGCGACTTCACGAAGCGTACTAAAATAATGATTTAAATATTTATTAAAATATTTTAATTGAATAAAATAATGCTTTCGTACTAAATAACGTTTATTATAATTTGAATATATAAACATAATAAGCCTTATAGGGTTCCTGACAGAACATTTTTTAATTGGTATGACAGTGTTGTCATTTCTTGAACAAACCTCACTCTAAAAGAACACTATTTTTTGTTTTGTCACCATACTAAATAAAAAATGTAGACAATACAAAGACTGGAAATATATAGAAAAATAATTAGAGACATTTTAAAACATAGAAAGTGAATCGCACAATGGCAAAACAATTTTTTTCGACATGCAACACAATAACCTAAAAATTCGTAGAATTGGAGACAGGAAAAATGGGGGAAATATATGAATTTTTTATTGTAGAAATTTAATAATAAGTCACTTAAAGTAAATACTTTAATTAATGAAGGAATAACTTACGACTTCCCTAAAGAATATTATATATCTCCGATTTTAAAACTGCAAGCACGCAATCACTTTTTCCTTGTCAGAAAAACAGAAAAGAAACCGCAAAGATGGAAAGAGAGGGAAAATGAAATGGCGCGCGATTCAGATATATATTTTCTTTTCGTTGACTTTGTGATTATTAAAAATATCATAATATAAGTAATTAATTATGATATAATAAGGTTTAAAAGACTCAATATTAAATTTGAAATTATACCTAACTATAACGTGATAAAAGTACGAACGATGTCCGGAGAACGTTAAATGCCTTTAAGACGTTTTTGTATTACATCTTTACGGTAATAAACGTCTTAGAGACGTAGTTTGGACTGACAAGGATATCCTTGGGACATTCATGGTTTCGTGCCCACTGGAGTTTGTCTATTTAACATGCACAAATGATACTCGCACTTGTGATGGCGATATGAGACACATTGTGTATGCACTCATTTAACCGTCACTCAATCTGGCAGGGTGAAAGCGATATGCGTATATTATGAGTCGCACGGCGTTACCCGCACGTCGTGCGAGTAATGTGCGTCGCACGATTGTTATCTGGGTATGGTTGGAAATTGAATTTTTTATTTACATTTACTTCAATTTAAATTGAATTTTTCCGACTGAAAATACAACTATTTGGTTCTCTGGTTGAATTTAATTGGGTTTCATGTAATATTAAATCATTTTCACTTGAACTATCAACTATGACAATTTTCGATGATAAGTCATGTTTTATGGTTGAAAATTAAACCACTTGCTTAAAAGGTCAACTACTTCCTCAAAAATTCATCTCTTTGGATGAAAAGTAATTTATTTGTGTGAAACCCCGTCTTTTGGCTTAACATTTATCTTCACTGGTTAAAAAATTAATCTCTTTGATTAAAAATGGAACTGTTTGACTACAAATCAATCTGTTTTTGGTGAAGATTCAACTATTTTGTTAACAATTGGTCGTTGTTGGATGAATTATGCTACTGTTCATTTCAAATTTGAACATTTTTCATCCAAACGTTTCTACTGTTACATTTCTTCTTGGGAAGTTACATATTTTTGTTGAAAAATGTACTACGCTGGTACAGATTCATTTTTTTTGGTTGCAGATTCATTCCTTTGGTTGAAAGTTGAGCTAGTTATGATTTTCCTAAAAATCATTAGATTATATTAGTCATTTCAGGACTTATAGTAACAAACATATCGCTAAGACATTATGAGAAATTCATTATCGAAACTTCGTTATATTATATAGCAATAATAATTATTATTATTTTCGAATGATACTTTTTCGCAAGGTTCCGGTTCAACATTAACTCCTTGCTGAAAATGATTGAAAATTAACTTCTTTCGTGGAATGAAATCATCTTCCAGAATTTCCAAGTCAAGCAGGTTTCTAAAATATTACACTTATCAGCTTGAACACTCCATTCTTTCTTTGAAAATTCTTTTCTTTTGGCAGAAAATCTTTTTTGGATTTAAAATTCAACTATTTTGTTGAAAATGTAATACATTTCGACTTTAAATGTATGCAATTCAAAGCGTTGCTACATAACGGGCATGAATTCGCGGTAGAAACTACTACCCTTGGATTTTGCACAATATACATTAAAAAGATTTCGGAGACTTCTTAGCGTGGACCAAATGTTTCCTAGCTTCCAGGCTATGAGAAACTGAAAGGTGTACTACTCTACTGTTTACAGCAAGTGAATTTCTGTGGTGAACAGA
>CAKNWT010316691.1:0-13826 GCA_932066315.1 Andricus coriarius
GGTCAAATATTTTACAATTTTAAGGATAAAGTCAGATACTATTGACAAGTTAAGACACAAAATTTCACGAAAAAATATCAACTGTAAGCCGAGTTATACATTCCGCTGTCGAGTTATCCTAAAATGAAGTTGTAAATCGGCTGCAGTTGTAGAGGTCTTCAGAATGCTAGTATCTGAAATTTTTTTTCACGTTAAACTAGATGAATTTCCCCGTGCCATGAATTAGGATCTTTTGAAAATATTGAAAATTAAAAAAATGGCAGCGTTTTGAAAAAAATGGTCAAATTTTCACAAAAAAAAACGCTCGTTTTTTGCTCGGCAAATTTATATTTTTTGAAATATCGAAAAGATCCTAGTTCATGGTATGTAAAATATGTTACGAATATTCGTGCCAAATTTCAAATCGATTCGTTAATTTTTCTTTGAGCTAGAGTTGCAGCCGTTTTTGAAAATGCAGTTTTGAGAAAAACGCTTTTTAAGTTTTGACAACTGATTTTTGGTTAGCAAATTTAATGTTTCATACTTACAGTTACTCTGGGAACTTTTTCTCCAAATAGTATACTATCAGATTAGGCAAAAAAAGTCGATTTTTTGAAAGTGAGAAACTAGACTAGCCCCTGGAGGCGACTCATCGTTTTTGTTATATTTAACAAAACAAATATCTTATATTTTGAATGACGATCGACATTTTACAAGTTCTTTTGGAACGTTCCCAAAGTGCTCGCGGGGTGTTCCATAGTATTTGGGGAGGAAATTGTGTAATAATTGTCAGGACAATTTGCTGCAAGCCTTTTGAGCCATCCTCTAACGTATATCAAATAATTTTATATTTTTCAATTTCACTTATCTGTGCATTGCAATAAAGTTAGATAAGTTTGGTAAGAGTATACAAATATTATTTTGATATTATTTTTGACATTTGGATACATTGTTTTAAAGGCAGAGAGCTCCTCAAAGAATACAGTGTACATCTATAAGAACTAGTTAATACTAGTCCTTATAATGTGCCAAAATGTTCTGGATTTCTAAGTGATGTTCTATAGTATTGTTTTTGTGACACCCACCTGGAACAGTTGCTTTACATGCCCCTAAATCATGTTAAAAGTAACTCATTGCAGTTGACGATGTGAAAATAATATTGGGGCAGGTGCGTCATGAAACATTTTGATTGCGCATGCGCGCATTAGTGATAAGAAACTTAGCACACCGGCAGATTTTGGAGGTTATGTTACAGGGATATTGCTGTCACTGTTTCACAGCAGCCTATAGATTGCACATTTCACGGCCGTTTTTAAAAAATATCATGTGATAGACGATTACACGTGCGCACAGGTAATTGCTGGCTCGCGTTATTTTCAAGAGCTGGTCCTGGTATCGAAGAAATAAAGTTTTTCGGCAATATGGAGGATGCTTCAATAATGTGTAGTGAGAATGAGAGAAATGTTTTTTGTTTTAATTTTATTATTTGGCCGAATTTTTTACTTATGTAACTAAAGTTTTATCATAGTTCTCTTAATATCTAAATTGAGTATCTCATATTTTACGTTTTATCAGATTATCAAACTTAACATAATGTCTTTATTTGTTTGAGAATCTACTGATTCATGCAAAGAAGGTACAGCTCTATTCTAATAATAACCCATATCATTATGAACTAAATCTACTGAAGAACATTTAACTTTATCTGTAATACTAGAAAAAATAATTATTCTCCACAGTGTTATTTTTATAATAACTTAATTCTTATTATTATGTCCGAAATACTTTGAGCAGTTCCATGTAAAAGCATCTGAAGAATTTCAGCTATTGAAGGTAATTTTTATGAAAATTCCAGTATACGTTCTTTCAGATATTGAAAGAAAACCCCTAAAATAATGTTTGAAAAAATCAAAAAACTTAGGAGGTATTAAAAATTAAAAATGTTGGTCCTTTTTTTCTTAAACTTTCATAACTTTGGTGATTTTAACGATATTAAGGTCCATTTATTTTTTAAATTATTCATAATAGGACGGAGTTTTGAAAACATGTTTTTTTAACCAAAAAATTTCAAAAGATCCTCAGATTTTTTTAAAACTAATTTTAAAACTGAATTTCTGAAAAAACCCACTTTTTATTTTCTTCATTTTTTTTATATAGATATCTTACCATTTCATCCACAAGCCCTGTGAATATCAAAATGGAATCTTCCTTAGTTTTCGAGGAACAATAAAAAAAAGTACGCCGAAACGATACATTCGATGTCAAAGCCCATGTAAATAATAGACGAACGATAGAAGAATATTATAATCGTATGCACGAACTTCAGAGTTCAGACTCTCGGGCGCTGGTTACACTATGCCACGGCGTACGTTCTTAATTGTTTCTCGAAAACTAATGAAGATGATTTGACATGGAATTGCTCTTTATATTCTTATCTGTATCAAGGATATTGTAGAATTTACAGCAAGGTTAGATTTACAAACTGCAGCATCCTTTGCATTAAAAACATCGCCGATTGAGAAAAGGGGGTTCCAAGGTAGGCATAACTTGGGACAATTTCTATCCTGGAATTATTATTATATTATTATTACTAAATCATTTATTCGATAATATTTATACAGCCCTTCAAGTATATTTCGCATTTCAATCTGAGAATCAGCGAGAATAGCCAAATCATCCGCATAAGCTAAAATCAGGATTTCAATTAGATGGTTTATTGATTCGCCTCTGATACCTTTAGCTTTCAAAAATTCATCTAGGTCAGCAATTAATCGAGTGAACATCGTCAGACTTAATACCTGTACCTCTCTCTGCATGACTCCCTTCGTGATATCCACTTTTACAGATGTGCCCTTATTTCCCTTGACTGATAACTTAGCTTTGGAATAAAAATCAATTAATATTTTAATAAACTCCGATCCACGCCCCTTCGAAAATATTTCATTCCAGAGGATTCTATGATTTAATGAAGGAAACGCTCCCTCAAATGGACAAATAGTACAAAAAGCTTCCCTCTTTTCAGACTTGAACGATTTTGAAATAATGAGGTAAGCGTAAAGACATGACCTATGCAACCTCACCCTTTCCTAAAACCTGCCTGCCACTTCGGTAAAAGAAGCATTTCTTCAGCCCAACGGATTAGCCTTTTAGAGAGAATCTGTGTAAAGACTTTAGTGATACAGTTAAGGCGCTTCGTCAGGCTTGAACTTTTGTCCATGTATTACTTAACATAAGTGCTACTTAACACAAGTGCTACACAAGTATTACTTAACACAAGCAATGGGGTGGTAGTTAGATGAATCAGTTACTTGCCCTTTTTTAAATATCATTTTAACAAAAGATTGTGACCATCATTCTGAAAATTTTTCTTCCTCAAGTATTTTGTTCAAAATCGAATTTAGGTATCGGATAAAATTACCAGGCAAGATATCAATTTGGTCTATCATTAAATTTTAATGAGTAAGAATGCAACACAAAATTGGTATTAGTCTACTTTTTGACTAGCAATATAGTTTGGCATATTCTTTTTTGGCATTTTCGTAGATCAATAAAATATCAGTTTTAAATGTTTGCTTCTTACATTTTTTAAGTATTTCTTTTAATGATATCAAGATCTTTTTACAGTCAACATCAAACCACGATTTCGGCTGTATTAACTTTTTTCTTGTTTTTACAATCATATTTGAGTGGCTGTCTCTTTAATAGATATCAGCAAGTTATTTGACAGCTCATCGATCGATAAGTAGGCAGAATTAGAATTCGGGGGGTATTGGATATTTTCTTTATAGTCGAATACATGATCGTTATTTCATTTAAAACAAGGAGTAGATGATTTGTTATTACAATGAGAAATCGAGTTATCTCATAAAGTTATAGCAATAGGAAAGTGATCAGATCTATTTGCGACCCTTGAAACATTAAAATCCTCGATTATTTGTATTTCCACGTCATTAGACAAAACTAAATCAATAATTGACGTACATTCTGCTGGACAGTCATCTTTAGTCCTTCCGTTAAGAATCAAAAATCCGTTTTTTTTCGAAACATTCGAATACCTGTTTACCCCTTTTGTTATTTGTTAGGGAAAAGGCTCGTCCTAATACTTTTTTATTTATTATATTTATTTATTTGAAAAATAAGAAAGCTTAATAGTTCAAAGAACCAATAATAGGGCTACAAAGATGCACACTGTGTACAGTAATATATATTTTAGATTTAAATTATTTAAAAAAATGTCTTCCAATTGCTTTAATTCCCCAACCTTACCATTAAAATCCCCTCCAGCTAATATAGGCCAGTTTGGGAATTACCCTAATATTTCAAAAATTAATTCGTTTACATTGCATACAAAAATTGTAATATTAGAATTTTGAGATGAATATCTTAACCCAATTATAATATTAAAGGAATCACCTTCGAGTTCAACAAATATATATTTTTCCGTCTTGTAGATAGTATCTGTTTTATATTTACTCGAATTGGTGATGATAAGAAGGCTTCATTTTGATCTGCCCTTCGTAGCCTCTCTCGTAGCTTCACTGCAGATCAACTCGAAGTCAGAGTTTAGAGAAAGTTACGTAGCTTGCGGAGAAGATGATAGCCACGTCTCACTGACACAGATAATATCATTGTTGGTAGTGTACTTATAAATGTCCTCTAGATTACTAAATTCCCTTGCATTCCAAAACACCACTCGTGTCAATGATTTTGTTTGTAAACTACTTATGTTTTTGGTACCATGCTGGACTTTTCTTCTGTTTTCGGTGTTAGTCATCCTCACGCTGCGCTGGTTTGCAAGTAGTTTTCCAGGCTGTAATAAATCATAAAATGCATTGTCCAGAGATAATTTGATAAATACACCTGCAAGCAACGCAACTTTTTTGCCCTTTGAAATTTGCTTTCCTTGTATCTTGAGTTTTTAAACGTGATTAAAATTGGTCCAGATCAGTGACTCTTTCTAATTCTAATGATTTTCTCTAGGCAATCCTGTGGTATAATGATTTCCGTTTGCTCCAAGACATTGTTTACAGTTCCGTAGATATTCTTATTACCATTCGGATTATCCTATACGTAGAAAAGGATCATGTTTCTTACCCTTACACTGCCATCCATATATGCAATCTTTTTCTCTAGGTTGGTTTACTGTTTTTCCAAAATTTGTTTTTTTTTCTCCAGGATTAAGCATTTTATTTTGTAGACTTGAAGCTCCTCGATAACTTTTTCATTCAAGTTCTTCAGTGACTTATTATCCTCAGCCATCGAATTGACATTTAAGATTTGTAGTTTTCACATCCTGCTGAACTGCTAACAAGAGAGTTTTTATTTCATCGTTGGTCATCATTTTCATAAACTGGAAACTCACTTTTCACTTGAAACCACAATACTTTATTTTCAGATTCACAGAAACGACTCTCAGAGAGCGTTCGCCAATTAACAGCATTTTTTCAAGATGTTGTATTGAGTTTTTATTATACATTTTCGGAAACAATCGGATGCAGATCTCGGAAAGGTTTGGAAAGCTTCTGAAAGAAAGGAAAACGATTGGATAGCCTCAGAAAGTACTTTCTATCAGAAACCTTTACCAGTGGAGATAACAAGTGCTTTCTTAGAAGCAGGTTGGTTCACACCCAAGCTCTCAGCGTGTTCTAGAGTTACTGGAATGATCTGCATGGTCTTCATTTTTATCACAACCACGTCGTGCTTTGAATTATATATTGGACGAACCCAATCATTGATGAATATGCCATAGATTAAACCATCCGAGTTTGATGCAACAGATTCATTGGAGGGTATGAGTGGTACAAAGTTACCCTTTTTATCTTTATAGAAAAGCTGATGTTCTTCTTCAAGGACACCATTATTTATACCATTACGAATTTGGGACTGAGTCGGGTGATAGGTTAGCGTCCCTGCTGACTGTATGTTGGCTATCATTGTCAACCCAGATGGGCGTCCGGACGTACTGGGCTCATGGTCTGTGATGAAAGATTCATAAAAACGTGATCTAACGGGTGAACTTAATTCTGTAAGACAAAATAGAAATGGTCAAATTTAATACTTTAAATATTAATTAGAACATCTATATGCAATATAGTTATCTATTCTAAACCAGTCGGCTCTAATATCTTATCCTATAAAAATCCGCGAATTCGAGAAAAACTAAACTACATTACAGGGTATTTCAACTGTACACTGTGAAAAAAAGTATTGTTTTAGGAGTCATGTCATGTATTAAAACAAGTGTCAAGAAAGACTGGTATTAAATTAATTCACTTCATATTCAGTCCTAAAATGAGAGCACTGTACTGGTGGGATTCTGGAGTAATTTGTTTTACATTGAAAATAAAGGCATGAAGTTATCCTATTCAAAAACAGGACAACTCGAGTCTAAAATAATATTTGCAAAAAATGATACTTTAAAAAATAATCCGAGAAATTGAACAACGCTACAAATTGAATTTAACTTCATTCAAGATAAATTGTTTATCTGAATTCAATTGCAAGAGTATCTTACGGAATTCACAAAAAACTAAGGTAACTCTGAACGGGGCATTCGTATATCACGTGATCGGTTTATGGCTGATTTTTTACATCTCTTCCTTTCCACGTCACTGTACGTGATCGTTCGTGATATTTAAGTTTAAAGCTCCCTCCTCTCATGTATTTTAACGTGACGTTTTATATATTGATTTAAAATTTACATAAAATAACAGGGAGCCTTGACAAATAAATGTTTAAAAACTGTTTATTGCGAACTCTGTCTTAAATAAGGCAAATTTGTACTTTTTACTTGTCTGGCAATTACATACATTTTTTATTTTACTAGTGCACGATAAACAAGACGTTGAACGAGTACAAATGTCTGTTAGGGAGTTTTGGATCAATGAAGATTGCAACGGTAAGCGGTCGGTAAGCGCATTCCCGCCCGTATCAGCGGGTGGCGAATAAGACATTCCCGCCCGCTGATACGGGTTGATACGGGTACATGAGAATTGAAATATTTTTTTGATGTAGACCAGTAACTATGAGCTTGCGGGCAATCTATATCAATTATTTACATAAATAAATACTAGTAATTTGAATTATTGCATGATAAGTATGGAATGAAAGGAGATACATAGTAGTTTTTTGGATATAAATATTGAAAATAATTTCCAGCAGGTATCATGTGAATTACTATTATTAAATAAAATTCTAATTAATTAAAAAATATTTTGATTTACTAAAAAAATATATTCAAAAAATGTTTCTATGGCTTCTTATGTCTCCTCGAATTAGGGTCTCATTTACACATTCTAACCATTCTTTCCGCGGGCTGCTCTGGGCACACTGTCATTTACTTTACCTTGATACACTCGTTTCGTTAGTGGTTCATCTTTCATTCTCTCAACATATCCAAACCATTCTTGCAAATTTCTTTCACATATATAAACTAGTGTCTCCTTCACACCACATTTTTTGATAATTATCTCATTACTCACTTCGTCCATCAGTGTTTTGCCGCATATCATGCGCAGGAATTTCATGTTAATCCCGTTTATTTTACTCTTATCCTTTTCTTGATAGGTCCACGTCTCGCTATACCGCACAGTACAGTCGGTATAAATATAGAATTATGTATTACCCTTTTAGCTTTATTTGATATATTTTTACTTCTTAAAATTAGCCCTGTTTTACCGATAAACTTCTTACCCTCGTTTATACGCTTATCTAACTCCCCATCTGTGTTTCCGTCACTAGTGAATAGGCTACCAAGATATATTTCTTATCAACTTGTTCTATTCTCTCATCATTTAGGACAATCTCGCACATTGTTTCTCACCTTTTCCTTCAAACGCCATAATTTTTGTTTTGTTTACGTTAATTTTGAGGCCCATGTTCTTCATGCTTGTATTCGAATTGCTCTACATTCTTTGCAAGTCCTCGATTGACTCTCGCATAACAACCTTATCATCTGAGAAAGCTAACCCACGTAACCTCGCTGTCTCGAGATCTACACCTTCTTCGTCCAAGAGGTCCATTCTTAGATACTTGTCCATGAATATAATAAATAGCCATGAGGACATATCACATCATTGTTTAACACCTTGCATAATATCGAACCAGTCACTCAGTTTCCCATTAACCCTTACACTCGCTTTGCTAACTGCATGTATTGTTTTTATTGCTTGCAGGAGCCATCCATTGACTCCGTACTCTTTTAGGACTTCCCAAAGTTGACTTCTATCTACATTGTCAAACGCTTTTTCAAGGTCAAAAAAGGCACAGAAGACTTTTTTCCATACTCTCAACATTTTTTCTGTGATCTGTCTCAAGCTAATTATTTTATGCGTACATGATCTACCTGGCATAAATGCACTTTGGACTTCCCATATATTTTCTTCTGTTATTTTCATTACTCTACGTATCAATATTTTTGAATATATTTTACTTACGGTACTTAATAAGCTGATACCTCTGTAATTATTGCAGTTGCTTTTGTCTCCCTTTCCTTTTTAAATTTGTACGATAATCGCTTTTTCCAGTTATGTGGAACTCCTGCCAGCTCAATTCATAAATTTATCAGTTCGCACAACTTGTGAGGTATTTTCTCGCCACCGTATTTAAGCATTTCAGCGTTAATACTGGTCCACAACAGCTGCCTTTCCATTTTTTAATTTCTTAATTATATCTTTAACCTCAGTGACACATATGCTCTCAATTGAATTTTCTAACGCATGGTATTCTATATCGCAGTTGTGGTGCCCTATAGCTTCATCTCCGAATAATTCCCTGAAGGAATCTCTCAACGCGTCTCGTATCCCGCCTGTACCATCTAGCATTCCACCTTTGCTATTTCTCATGGTAACAAACTCTGTACTTTTACTTCCCTTCATATATTTACAAAGCAGTTTCTTGCTTCTTTCAAAGTCGTTTTGCATTTTCTTCTCTTCTTCTGTTCTGATTTTATCTTTACTTTCCTTGATTAGTAGTTTAACTTTCCTCTTTTTGTGTCTGTAATCATTTTCAAGTCTATTCCTCTCCCCATCGCCAATGCCTGTGATTTCCTACCTTCTTTCATGTGCTTTTTTCTTTTCTTGGGCGGCTGCCTGAATTTCATAATTCCACTATGCATCACCAGACATTCTTCCTACAACCACAGTACCACACACCTCAGTCGCACTCCTAGCAATGACATCCTAAAACAAATCCGATGCGCCCTCTACATTTTTATTATCTATTAGCGCCTTCCAAGTTGCCTGATCTATGTGTTTGTTTATCATATTCTGAAAATTTATATGACTTCCGGTTTCTGTTAATTTTCAATCTTGATTCGCGTTTGTTTCGTTTTTTTGGTTCTCTTTCTTCTCCATCCCTGACCTAAGTTTATTTCGGAGACTAGAAGGCAATGAACAGTATTGCTTTCAGAACCTCTCATGACTCTTGTATCTTTTACTACCTCTCATAGTCTTTCAATCCGCAATAACGAAGTCAATTATACAGTGGCTATTTCTTCTAAACCAGGTGTACATGTGGATCATGTTATGCCTAAACCAAGTATTTGTAATAAATAAGCCCTTTTCTAAGCATAAGCTAACTAATCTTTTCCGACCCATCCATTCATGCCTTCTAGGATTATGATTCTTTCACCATGATCGGAAGCACTGCAGTTAATTGCTTATCAGGCCGCAATTAACAAATTGTTAGAATTAAGAGCAAATTTAAGAGAGATAGAAGTTTTTCTTTGTGCGTGATTCAAGCAACGCGAATAAAAATATCAGATTCGGTAAATCTAGGATTTTGTTGATGACAATTGTTATTAACAAAAGAACGATGTTTTCAGAGTGGTAACCGAGAGAAAGATCATGAGGAAGCTACCAGATAAATAAATTAAAAAACTCGAAAATATTAACTGTAAAATTGCAGCTGGGACAGACCAAATTTTATTTTGCAATTAATTGCTTATAAGGCTATAGTTAACAAATGATTTAAATTAAAAGAAAATCTATAAGAGACAAAGTTTTTGTTTTACATCTAATTTTAAAAACACGACTAAAAACGAAAGGTATGTATAACAAATTTCGTATTTTTTTATAAAAATTGTTATTAACAAAAAAACGATTGAGATTTTTGCAAAGTAACAAAAGAATTTCCATTTAATATGAGTCTATCTGCTGACAGCGCCGTGTATGCGAGACTATGCGCTGTATGTAAACATAGGGAATAGTCCCATACAGGGCGCTGTCAGCATATAGACTCGTATTAAATGGAGGCGCCCATTTGTAATGAAGGTCATTTCCCAAAGAGTTTTTACAAAAGTTAGAGCATCGACCTTGTACAATGTGCACAAAGTCTTTTATTAGAAAGTTCAACAAATTGCACACGTAGATGTTAAAAAAGGACCATTTTTAACACTTATATGTTAACAAAAGTTTTAGCTCCGTCCGAAAATTTTCTTTTTTCTCCTGGAGCAAGTGCCCTGAAAAATTATTTACATTTTTTCGAAAATTTTCGATCCAATAGTTCCCGACATATGCAGCCGCAAATATAATGTAAATTTTAGCGTAAATTTAATTGCCTATAACGCTCTAACTTGAAACCCGGTCTTTGCATGCAAATTTTGTTTAGACATTCATATTCATAATCAGGGGACTTTTGCGGACTTTTTAAGACATAGTTACTGGTCGCACTTTTAGTGTATACAGAAGTGTTACTGGCTACTAGATTACAAGGCCGGGGCAGCCAATGAACGTCGCTTGACAAAAATCATTTAACGACTTGTTGTAGAGGTGGGGGCCCCTCCAGCCTTGAAATACGCAAAGTTTTACGTTCCACGGCCCTTGAAATAGGCAAAAGTTTGCTGTGTTTATTATTCCAAATAAGCGATTGGCAAATTTTGTGTGGATGCTATCTTTTTCAACGATTTATGACGTTCTTAATATCGATAAAAAATGCTTATGTTCAATAGAAAGGCATGGAGACCCTATATCGAAACTGTAGCGAGTATAACATTTTTTAATTTATATTAAAAGAGACATTACAATATGTCGATTTTCTAACATTATATGTATTAGAATCTTAAAGACGAAAAAAGTCAAATTTGTTTTTTACCTTTATTTTTTACCTTCCACTCAGTAATGGTAAAATCAGGGAAATGGTAAAATTCAAAATTGGAAACCTTAAAAACTGAACACGTCCATACATAATGTATGTAAATATGCAATTATACATTTAGAAATTGATAATATTCCTGATGGAGCATTTAAAAATTAAAAACTAAAGACGTTGAGAATTATATGATTTCGAATTAATAATTAACTCATTTTAATCTAAAGAGCAATATTAATTCGAAAATCAGTTATAATGATAATGCATTTCCATACATGGGGAAAAACTTCATGTTGCTTCAAGTGGGAAGATAATTAATTGAACTGTTGGGTGCAATAGCCGTGTTCTTGCATTTTTAGAAGTCACTTCTTCTTAACTTGTTTTATACATAACTTCATGAAGAGAAAATGAAAAACAAGTGAATTCAGAAAATGCAAGAACACAGTTATTCTATTCAACCGGTAAATGTTATAAGGTGCCAAACTGACGGATACTAATAAGCTATTACATTGAAATGATCGAAAAAGTCGCGAGACAAAAAATACGCGAAATACGAGCGGAAACATATGAAATTTAATATGGAAAAAGTGAATGAATGAATAAATTGGAAGATTATTATAAATTATATGTATTATTATTATATATTACCAATAGAATGAGGGAAAACTGCCAGGGTCAATAACAGAGTAGCAGTGATGGTCTTCATTTTCATTAAATGGAGGAAACAGCTGTATGGTCAATTTCTTAAACAATGTAGGTAATGAATATTCCACAATATGTATACACTGTACGATAGCATACGCCATTCTGAATTATCATCTTCTTAGGATAGATTGGAGGGGCAAACATTGTTTTACTGAAATGTTTGAATTTCGTAACACTGATCACCTCCATTTGAAAGCGTAAGAATAGGTTTTATTTATGGTATTTGTATAATTTAGAGATAAAAAAGGTTTTTATTAAGCGGCGGAAAGATAAAGATACTGACCAAAATTTTTCGTAAAAAAAGTCATGATCTTTTAGCACACATTTCTGTAGATAACAATTAAGTAAATGTAATTAAAAAATCGTTAAAGTCGTTTTAACGCTTGCAATTTATGATATGTATTACATCAGGCACGGAATCCTAAATTATGTAAAAATTCTCACAGAAAAGGTTCAGAATTTCGAGAATAAGGAATACAGATGCAATGTTTAGTGTTTAATGAATAAGGCCCTGATAGAGATAATGTTGGCTCAACAGAAATCTTTTTTGCTGGAATCTTTGTTTAAACATGAACATATTTTTAAATAAAATTATTTATAGTAATCCAATGTTATCTCTACCGAGGCTTTACAAAGGAGTAGAAAAAGGCAATTCTGGTCGAAAACTTGTAATTTATTAGAAATTTTTCTTTAAATAAACATTTGAAAAATTGCGATTTGTGTAATTTTTTTTACAGTTTTTAAAAATTAATTCTTTTTCGCTTATCGGATTTAAAAGTTCTTCAGAAAAATTTGTAAAAAGGGTTTTAATTGAATCAACATTCATTTCTTTGACACTAAGCTCAACATAAAAGCATATAAGTAGCATGATCAGACATTGAGGTCATAGAATTAATGTTCATGATTTCATCATGGTATTTCTGATAATATATAGGCATCTGCCATGCTAAAAGTAATTTTCCGGGTTGGTAGAAGACAATTTTATATTTCCAACACAATAATACCATTGGTTTTTCGGCAATAGCTAGTGAACTAACATATTTACACTGTTAAAATTTTTCGAAGTAATCGGCTTAGACTTTTATACAATGTAAAAACTAGGATTCGATTTAAAACTTAATTCTGTATTAAAACAGTTCACGCAACAAAACAATTGCACTTCAGTTTGATCCGTCAATCTAATAAAATAAGGTCGATTTGTGGATTGAAATAGGCTCGAAATGAGAATCATCTGTCAACAACGAAATCTGATAAAACAAATTCCAACGTAACCAACGTAACACCGAAATGACATGTCAATATGTCGTGTGCGTTCCAACTGTTAGATCTTTTTGACTTTTAAACTCACTCAATACTGAAATTTGCAGTCCATGTCAACTTGATGCTACGCCGGTTTCTAAGATCCTATTAAGGACTAACTTTGAAAAAGAAATTTTAAATTAGGGTTATTTCCAAAATATAATCAGGATACCTTTAAAAATGGTATAACCTTCAACTCAAATGGTTTGTATAATTTTTGAAGCAATATTTCCATGCATACAAAATCTCACAAGTTAATTCTTCAATGTATATTAACTTGCCAAGAAAGGACAATGTTAAAAATCGATCGAATTCCGCCCCACTCCGGAACGTTTTCTAACTAATCTAAATTGCTCTAATGGGCATGTATTTGATGAAAATACATATTTAAAACCGGTATACTCCGGGGAAATTGCTCCAGTTTGCCATACATGCGCAAAATCATATAAACCTTGTTTAACCGCTGAAGGTTAATTTTTGGAAATCAATCGATTTCGCCCCGCTCCGGAACGTTTTCTAGCTATTCTAAATTGCTCTAATGGGCTTGGCTTTGATGGAAATACATGTTTAAAACCGGCGTACTTCGGGGAAATGGCTCCAGTTTGCCATACATGCGTAAAATCATATAAACCTTGTTTAACTGCTGATGGTGGATTCTTTGATATCGATCGATTTTCGACCCGCTCTGGAACATTTTCCAGCTATGTTAAATTACTCCATTAGGCTTGTATTTGATGAAAATACATGTTTAAAAC
>CAKNWT010316692.1:3896-15657 GCA_932066315.1 Andricus coriarius
TTCGATGAAGACACTCCAAGCTTAGCAAGCCTCTATCCCCTTTATCTCCACAATGATGTTAAGATCCTCTTTCGAGGAAGCAAAGAGTTTAAGGTCGTCCATGTATAAAAGGTGGTTGACCTTATATTCTCTTCTGTTCGGCGGGCCACAGAGGTATCCGGAGCTTTTGCCTCGGAGGACAATAGATAGAGACAAGAGGGAAATGCAGAAAAGTATCGGACTTAGAGAGTCTCCTGAGAAGACCCCTCTCTTATATGTGACATAGCTGGTAGTCACTTGTCTTTTGTCAGATGTTATGACAAATCTTGTCCGCCACAAGAGCATAAGCTCTTTCATGCATCTCACAATTTTTAACTGCACCTCCAGGCACTCAAGAAGCTTAATAAGTAGCTCATGGTGGGTGTTATCGAATGCCTTTCGGTAGTCAATCCAAGCCATGGAAAGATTGCGTCGATACCTGATCGAGTCTTGGGTAATACACATGTCTATTAACAGGTTCTCCCTGCAACCTGCCAGCCCTCTCTTGCATTCACGTTGTTCAATTATTGCACTCCATACCGGCTCGGTAGATGTTAATATCATCTGTTTGAGGATGCCAGTGAATAGCTTGTAGCTGGTGCTTAAACAAGGTAGGGGCCTGTAATTTTGTGGACTTGAAAAATCTCCTGTCTTAGGGATCAATACCGTACGTCCTTCTACTAGCCACTGCGGAATGGCTTGTTCTGTGATTAAGAAAGTAGTAAATATACGAGCCAGATGTTGGTGCGTAGAAGTGAATTTCTTCCACCAAAAGTTGTTGATTTTATCTGGCCCTGGCGCTGAAAAGTTCTTAGTTCTAGCGATAACTTTCTTCACTTCTTCAGCAATAATTAGTGGACACTCTTCCCCTGAAGCATAAAACCCTTCTCTTTGGCAAAAGTTACGAAAGAGTGATATATCTGAAGCATCTTCATTTAGCTGATAAGTATCTCCATACACTTTCACCCAGAAGACTTGAATCTCTTCTCGACTAGGCGGATTTTTAACGGCACGTGAAGTTTTACTGAACAGACGGAAAGGAGGAGCAGAAAAGGCGGAATTTTCCTGAATCCATTTTGCTCGCCGCTCAAGGCTCTGTTTCGCTGTTGAAAGAGATCTTATTTTTTGCGTCCAGTGCTGCTTGATGGTCAAAACTTTACACTTGTTCAGCGTGTGATTTGCTTTCCTTAAGTTTTGAGCAAGTGCCCTAACTTTTGGAGTGAATTTTTTATTTGATGTTATGTAACTAATCACGCACTGAATATTTGATTCATGCCGTCTCGCCGTTTCAATTTTAAACTGAAGCTGTGCGGTACGCTCGTGAGTCTTACTCAGGCGTACTGAAGTATCGTTACTTCTATTATCTCTAAGCAGGAAGACCGCCTTCTCGTAAGCTACACAGTTCAGATGCCAGAGATTAACATTTCCGGGGAGAGCATTATTAGCTTCCGATAATTTGTCCATGCTGAGAAAGACTTTTTGGTGGATAGATCTCCTACTCCTCATGTTGGAATTATCGGGTATGTGCAAAGGTTATCTTGCTGGAACTGGTGGTATGTTCGATGGAGGATGTTGATCTTCTTCTTGCCGAAAAAGAGCTTCATATCCGCTTTTGCGCAGAAAGGATACCTGATCTCTTAATTCACGAGTGCACCGTTAACCAATTACGCCACCGAGGCTCCGAATATAATTTAGAGTATTGATGTTATTTTGTCGACCAGGGTTAGTAATTAATTAATTTAGGTGTTAGATTTTGCCGACTACTGGTGAAATAATTTTCTGGAGAAACGAAAAAAAATCTGCCACGGCCCGGATTTGAACCGGGAACGCAATTATTTACGAGTGGAGCGCTAAATAATTACGCCACCGAGGCCACATTGTTCTCGGCATTCTCGGTTCAAATCCGGGTCGTTGCAGATTTTTTCTCGTTTTCCAGAAAATTATTTGACCAATAATCGGCAAAATTTAAAATTAGAAATAATTTAATTAATTACCCTGGTTGGCAAAATAACATTAATACTCATGTGCACCTTATGTAAGTATTAAAAGTCAGACGGGTAAAATATGAAGTTATAATTATTTCGTTTTTAATGTTGTTCCAATCTGTCAAAACGTAACAAAAAGGAAACAGCAGAATTTGTACTTTTTGAATAACATAACGTAACGAAACGAAAGTTTCGGACGGACCCCTGATAAATGATTTATAATCATAATTATTAATGAGTAGTTCAAAGGCAAATTTAAAATCTTAGAGAGACTCGTATGAAAAAGTCCACATTTTTTTTATGACAATATTATTATGTCAAACAGAATATTAATACAAAATCTTTCCAAGTACTTTTCTAATATAATAACAAGAGGTTTTTTTCTTAAATAAATAAATTTGTTTTTGTAAAAATTGAAGTTAAGGCTTTTTTTAATTACATTTTCTAACTTAAAAGAACATAAAATATTCATGGCTCCGTATTATGAAGACAGATGGATAACATTTTATTTAATTGAAAAATAAGGAAAACATTAGGTAAAAAAACATGTTAAACATAAAGACTATTACACTCGCAAAATGCGCGTAATAAATTTTTTGAATACTCGGGATGAATCCTTGCCAGTTTCCACTTCTGCCAAATTGTGTTCAAATCGAAATGGACAGCTTCCACCGCTTGCGCGCTGTAAAATCCTAGACCTCTTCTTCCCGTTTTCAAAAAGACTTCTATGTGAAAAAAACTGCACGAACCTTTGGCGTAACGTTGATTTTCAAATCACAGTAGCGGATTCTGAAATAATCATTACAATCATTGTAATTTGAATCTACAATATTCCTTAAACATGCTTTGACTATGCTATATTTATATCATAAAACGCTCGATCGTACTTGAGACAACCCAAGTTGTAGATGGCTCGCCATTCATTCTCTTTATCTAACAACTTGTTATATGAATTGTCATTAAAAGTAGGCCTTCCGTGCTTCAATTTTCGTTGGACATTGCATCTTTTCGCCTAAGTTGTGGCGTCTGGTTTAAAGTCTTGGACATTTTGAGCCAAAGCAAGAATGAATAGATTTTTAAAACTCTACAATCTTTGAATTTCTTCGCTGCAATTCCTTCGTTCTACTTTTAAGGCGCACAATCAGGTTCGTCGCCGCTATCCACTACAACTTTTAGATGTACATCTTGCACATTTCGTTTTTCCTTAATATAATTATTTAAGCTGCATAAATTAGTATAGTATACTACTGCTTCATTGGCATCACTGGGTACATCAGATTTTACATAAACCAATTTAACCCTTAAATGGCACCTGGGGTGGATTACACCCCAAGGAAAGTTTTCGCTCCAATCAAGTATACTAAGCTCAAAAAAATTGGTTATGTGCCTTCATCTGGCATTAATTGGGATCACTAACTAACAGAAAAGTATGTTGGCATAGACCGCCAAGCGTTAGTCTTCGATCGGCAGCCGTCCAAAGTTGACTTGTCAAAAGCGTGGGGTGTCGAACACCCTTTGTGCCAGTAGTGTCTGAAAAAGTCTCTGAAAACCAAAACTGTTGCCTTCTGAATTGTGTAGTTCTGAATTATTCTTAATATATTTTTTACTTTAATGTATTTTTTACTTTTCAAAATTTGTTTAAATGCACTTTATAAATAAACATTGGTTTATATATGAAGAAATATAGTGCTGATTTTTACCAAAAAACTACGTTCTCATTTCTGGAAATAAATACCGTTTTTGAAAGGTGCAATATTTCAGTAATTTTGTTTTGAAATCATATAGTATTTCAAGAGTATGTCAATAAATTTGTAGCTAAAAATATTGAAAACTACGCGAGTTATGCATTTTTATATAAAAAACTCATTCTTTCATGATAAAGTGACAGATAATATTAACATTCACGAAATATTAGACATTTTCAACTATTGCGAGCTCAAAAATGATTATTTCTGGTCCGGATAAGCGGTAAAACATGCATATTATATCCACATAAATGAGCAGAAATAACCATTTTTAAACTTGTAATAGTTAAAAATATCTACAACATTGTAACAGATGATTATCTGTCACTTTAATATGAACGCGCGAACAAAGGACATTTTGCCATTTGGTCTATGCTGAGCAGGTATAGGGAGCGTTCAAGTATTACGTAACACTCCAAGGGGGGTGGGGGGGGGGGATATTACATAATGGCGAAAAACTACAGGAAAAAGTCGGAAAAAGCGTTACATAGGGGGGAGGGGGGACAACAAATTCCGAAAAACTGCGTTGCGTAATACTTGAACGCTACCATATATGTGGATACAATATGCGTTTTTTACGGTTTATCCGGGTCAGAAATAACCATTTGTGGGCCTTTGGCGATGAGAAATCTAATATTATTTCATATTTTGCATATACCGACCTTGCGCGAACTGAAGACATTTTTTTAGGGCTCATCTTTTTCGGGAGTTATTTTGGCACATACCAGAAACTTTTAGTACTACCCAAAATTGAAAGTAAAATATTTAACTTATTCGATAAGCCCTAGTGTAGATTATGCAAAGTTAGTTAGTAAAGTTGAAAAACCTATTGTCAAATTAAAATGTAAAAAATGGAAAATATACAAGAGTGAGTTCACTTAATCAATGAAAATAACAGCTAAATGAACTTTTCTGTTAATCTTCATGATCTCATATTCGGTGAACTTAAACTATACTTTATTCATTTAAATAAAAGATTCTGAAATGCATGATAGCATGCTTAGTCTTTTACGCACAATTTATGCTTAGATATTTCAGGTTTGTCTGCAAAATAATTAAATGAGAATACAGAATCAATGGCTCTTGTGTTAGTCTTTTTCCTGTGCTCCAACAAGTTGCAGTCCCGTTGTTCGTGATATTTTTCTCCAACGGAATATCCCTGAGGCTTTCTTCCTTCGTTGAGGCTAGGGGCTAGGGGGACGCCAATTCAACTCCCGATTGGTAAAGCAAGAAGAACCCGTTCAAATGGCGAAGATAACTAGCGGACCTGGCACAGGTCCACAAGCAAAGTCGAAACAAGGCAACATTTATCCCCCGGACTGCTTCTTATAACACGTTGCGTTATAGAAATGTAGAGTTTGTAGACACTCTGTTTGTGCTGCGTCGTAGGGATCTGCGGACGATATTGGATAGTTTAGTGTTTAGACTATAAGTAGGAGGGTAGCCTATAAGTAGGTGGGCTCTCTCTATTACCGTGTAAAACGTTAAATTATGCACCAGAACCTTTGATTATACCTGAGAAGTAGTATTCTCCGGAATATTTAAATTTCAGAAACTCTGAAATAAAATGTATTAAAATTGAGCTAAAGGGATGTAGGAGAAGGAATGAAAGGAGAATATGATTTTAGTTCGAGTTAATCCACTGTCACATCAACTTATTTTTTATGCGGGCTCCTTTCTTGAAAATTATGCAATCACGTTTTCACGTACACATTTCGGAAAAGTGGGGCTGCAACGGCCAGTTTAGAATATAAAAGAAGATTAGTTTTCGATATTGAATATTGAGTACCAATAAATCCTGTTATAGGCACGACTTTAATCAGTTATAAACATTGCGCACATTAAAGATCAAAAATAAAATATTTTACCCTACTAAAAAAAAGTCAACCGAAAAGGATTAAACATCAGCGATAAATTTTTTCCGTGATGCATATACAGATTTACAGGTTAGAAATTCAGAATCTAGGGGTTTCGCCGATTTCACATACCTAAACATTTTCTGAACAAATATAAAATTAGTTTAAATATAATGGATCTTGTAAAGAGAAAGAGATTAGTCAAAACGGACAACATTTTCAGATTCACCTTCAGAGTCACTTAGTATATAAATATTAATAATTAAATATAAGTAAAAAGTTAATATGCATGAATAAATATAAATAAATAATCTAAATAACCTGGAAAATATAAAGGGGATTAGGTTTTATGGCATTCTAATCTTGGATCCCTAATAAAAAATTATCCGTCGAACCCAAACTCTGACGATTTCTGAACATTTTCTCATGAATTCTGACTTTTCCTGAAGATTTCTGACGAGAGACGTAACGAAAGTGGTCAGAAATGTTCAGAAGTCCTAACTTTTTTTCTGATGATTCCTGACTTTTTTTAGTAGGGTACCGTTATTGCTATTATTATGGTAGACAAATAGGGGAAGTTCTAAAGCAAGATTCCTACTTACTGACAATACCGACATGGTTCTGTTGCAAGCTAAAATATGTGATTTATATCCGTTCGAACGCAAGATTCTTGCGTTCGCTAAGGAATTTGTTACTAAAATCAACGAGATGATCGCGTAACGTTGAGTGTCGTGATTTGGCGACACGGTGTCTAGGCTGAACTCCAGATAAGAAACTTTCAACTATAAACAGTCATCGGCCGATCTCAGACTCCAGCTATAGTCTATACATTCTTCTTTGCCCGGCCCCCTTTGAAAACGCGCCAATTCATGCATGTGAATCAGGCGTAATGTGTTCGCTTCCAGCCGAGTGACGATCGCACATGCGCACTCCGCCGCCGGGCCGACATGAAACTTTACGCCCGCTACACATCCACTGAACCACACAAGTGAGAATATGGAGCAAATGATCTTTTAAAAAATCTGCCAGCCACGGGGGCACATTCTCATCACGCTCGATAATGCATTTACGTCCCTCTACGCGCTCGGTCTTTGCATTTCCCCCCACATTTGTGCACAGACCTATTAAAATTAAATTTCAAATCATCGACAACTGTAATTTGGTATATTACATTTATCATCGCTTGAAACTTGACCTTTACCGTGCGCATGCCATTCGTCAATGAAAGTTTCAGTCCATTTCGAGGTTGTTTTATTCTTTGTATTATTGATTGTCTAGTTATAACGTCAGTCCCACAAAACTTATGTTAATTAAGGTGGCGTGTGAGACAGAAATGGAACCGAGAGAGTCATAGTTGTTTGGTTTTTTGTACTGAGGTCACCAGCCTTCATCAGTGCAGTATTACACTCAGAAAAATGTTTGTTTGGATTAAACAACAAAATTTGGTCGAATTCATATAATTGAAAGAAACAAATTTTTTGATTCAATTAGAAACGCTTGCTAAGGCGCTGGTACTAACCTAACATCTAAACTAATTGCTCCTTTGATTGATTTGTTGGATTTGATGGCAATGGTCTTTTTCGGTGTGGTGTGATTCTGAAGGTTCGGATTTACTGGAAAACTTGAAATTAATTGGAAAATGGGCGCAATATTTTCGATTCCCTTGGAATAGAACTGAAGGGCCTATGACAAAGCTACGGAACGTCCAGGGATTGTCCCGAAGGAATAACCCCTACGCGGAGGCGTAACAACCGTGCCGAAAGCTGAATGGCACCTGGGTAAGGTGTCTTAAACGGTGACTCTGGAATACTGGGCAACCTCTCACAGTATGCAGCCTTATCTTTGCATGCGGGGCTTTACAAGGATGGACGAACCCTTTCCCTAGCGCAGAGCACCCGACAATGGGTCGGGGAACAATGCCGATAATCCTAGAGTTCGGGGTGCTGAAAATAATTTAGATGCAAACACGACGATAAACCGGTAAAACGCCCACACTGAGTGGACGAGCAACTTAAGGACGATTAGCTAGACTGCTACGATGCCAGCATTATCCCTGTTCACCAAAGCTTTATGGCGCGTATGCATACTCTGTGGTGCCAAAAACACCCAGAGCTTCAGCACGTTTCGATTCAATCGTTGCGAAATCAACGTGCCTACCTCTGGAAAAATGGATATGTACGCGGAGCGCTTCCCGAACCGCTGTTTGATCAAGCTGCCGGAAAGGGTTCGAAAGTTTGCCCAAGAACTGAGGATCTTGAATCACACACTAAACAAGTCAAAGTTGCTGACAATCAAGCAGCATATTTTTGACAAAATAGGCTGTTATCTGACGCAAGGAGGAGAATACACAAGAGAAAGAGATGGATCAGGGAGAATCAAGAGGTTCTCGCTGACCCATCACGCCAGTTCAGTGATCACACTGCGAGAATTACAGGCCAATAACGTGTTTGAACACACTGTATAAGATCGTCACAGCTGTCCTGAACAAGAGGATTGTTCGGCGAATTAAGCCTGTGTGGCGTGAGATGTACGAACAAACGTGACGCAAAAAAAGGTGTAGCAGGCTGTCGAGAGAACCTGCTAATTGACAGGTGTGTCTGTAAAGACGCTGCATCCCATCAACGCGTCCTGCCATAGTGAGATGCATAGAGAGATTGATGCCTCTTTGGAAAACTAGATTTACTATCTCATCTGGAAATTATCGTGTGAGAACAAACGACGTCACCTTCCAGAGGGGCGTCTTTCAGGGCGATACTATGAGCCCTTTGCTTTTTTGAATCACACTTCTGCCTCTATCTCTCGCACTACCAAATTCTTCTGGATACCTCTTTGGCGACACTAACAAGCGCGAGCATAAGGTCACTCATGTATTTTATATCGATCACCTGAAGCTCAATGCCTCTGGTGAAGGAAAACTTCAAACTACCATAAATATCGTCAAGAAGTACACAGGAGAGATTGGGATGAACTTTGGATTGGATAAATGTGCCAACATTAATCTGAAGAACGGAAAGATTCTTGGCGTTCCCAAGGATCCTGAGCTTGTGGATATAAGTATTATTAGACATCTTAACATTGGGGAGACCTATGCATACCTGGGCGTGCCTTAAAGCCGCATTCAGGACGTAACATCAGTAAAGGAGTCTCTCCGAAGCAGATACAAGCATCTTCTTCGACAGATTTGGTTTTCCAATCTGTCGGCGTTGAACAAGGTATCTGCGGTTGATGGCGCTGCAATCAAGTGTTGTGAAACAGAGTTGGTTTAAACTAGATTTAAGATATTATTCCTGTTGTAGCCATAAAATAATTTTCCAAGTTGGGGCCAAACTTGTAACTGGGCAAACATTTGGCAATTTCCACACGGGAAAATAATCGTCTAAGCTTGTAATCATTGAATCTGACACCTCGAGCATTTGATTAAACTACATTATCCTCCTCTTCTTCCTCCTCCACCGCTTCGGCGTCCTCCTCTTCCTCCTCCTATTCCTCCTCCTCTAATTATGCAAGACAGCAGTAAGCAGACTGATGAGGCTAGCAAAGCAATTCGACAGAAGCATACCATTTTTAATCGTGATAGGGATCAAGCCAGCCAAGAAACATGTAAACTACGATACGTGCCTTTGAAGAAAGTGGTACGCACTCCTCAGAATGTTAAACATGAAATATAAAGATATGTTAAGAAGAAGAAGATAGTAGAAGAAGAATTTGGTGAAAAGGCCAGTTGCGGTAAAGATGATGCTAATGATGATGAAGGAGAAGAAAAGAAGGGCGAAGGTGATGTTGCTGATGATGATACTGATGATGAACATGCTGAGAGTTAATTTTTCGCTGAATATGAGGTAGAAGCAAAAGAAAATGCAAAAATGTCTGAATACTGGGTCGATCCAAACATATTGGTAGTTCAATTGCGGTTACTTTTACAACAACAAGCAGCTTGAAATGGAAATAATTCACATGCAATCATTTCAATCATTAATGAAATAAGAGATGCTGGAATTATTGAATAATATGTTTAATAGCTGATGGTTGTGCTTTAACAGTTAGTTTAGCCTTTTTTCAACTGTCGACTAAACATTTGTTATATTTGATTAAACATTTCCTGTAATTGATTTTAAAACAGTTATAAAATAGAATAAATACCATACCAGGTAAGCAATAAGCTTGTTTCTTATTCAATATTATATAGTTCTGTATATATATCATAATGCTATATGTTAAATAAATCTAATTTCTTAAAATTTACACATGTGTATTTCTTCACTGTATCCACCTGGAATCATATTAGTTATTTTTGAATAATGAGGAGGCTCGACACATGATTTACAATTCTAAGAGTTCATTTTGGGTTTATAATCTTTCAATATCTCCTCATCCACCTCCTTCACCTCGCCCTCCTTCACCTCTGCCTCCTCCTTATTTAACTTTATTAACTTGAATACTTTTAGCTCATACAAACAGCAGACTTTATGATCTTCAGTACTTATATTCAATTTTCGATATCAAATTAATATCTATTGATTTATTTTTATTTTTGAGTTAATCTAGTATGACTTTTTAAATTTTAAATATTACTCACATCTAAAATCCCAAACTTATTTTTATTTTCAAAATGTTTCTCTGCAACTCGCATATGATAAATGATATAGATAGTATTTCAGGTATTTCTCTATATTAGAGGAAGATTAAAAATCAATTTTTGTCAAACTTAAATAATTTTAACTGGAAAGCATCTAAAAAGTACATTTTGAAAGCAGATATAAAATTCCTAATATTATTTAACCCTTGTGTTGACACCCAAAAAAAGTCACAGCATCTGCCACCCGGGTACCTGGGTACCCATGAAATTGTTGTTAAAAGTCAATTGTAACTTGAAATAAATATGTGTATTCAATCAATATTTAATTATTCATATTCTAGAAACGTATTCCTACCTGAATATCACAATTTAATTATTCATTAATTATTCCAAAGCGACGGAAAAGCAGAAATTCATGCGTCGACTTCAATAAGGCCGTTTGTGATCAACACACGGCAAAAATAACTGAATTTTTGGATTTTTATAAGTACATCAATTTGATTGATATAAAAATAGGAATTAAGTTTAGTTTTAACCTAAGAGTTGAATTTTGAACCAAAAAGGTTAGCATTATTAACATTAATATTATTAGTATTTTATCACAAAAAACAAAGCTTCAACAGAATACAGAATTTTTCAAACAAAGAGCTGAATTTTCAACCCAAAAAGATAGATGTTAAAAAAAACATGATATAATTAAACTTTCAGTTAAAAATTTAATTTTCAATACAAAAAAACTAATTATTCTTGTGCAATAAAAGAAAACTCCATGACTTTTGTTACACGATTACATCGCAAAGTTTAATTGTTATTATTATTATAGACAGTACATTGCATCAATAAACAATTAAAAATGAACATATTTTGTTATTATTTATAAAATAATCCATATTTACTTTATACATTATTATAACAAAATTTATTTGTATGATATACTGTACGAAAAGCATGCTTTTTGTGTCGGTGTACCCGGGTACCCGGGTGGCTCCGCTGTGCTTTTTTTTTGAATTGCAAAATATTTCAAGCTAAAAATTTATAAAAATATGTGCAAAGCAAATTTCGATAGAGAATCGGTTTAACCATGTAGATTCGAGAAGCATTCGGCCTATCTTCATTAGAAAAAAAGTTATTTAATAAAACGTATGCCGATGGGTACCCGGGTGCCTTGGCGGCAACACAAGGGTTAAATTCCATTCATGGAAATGCTTTATATTAAAAAACAAAATAAGTTGACTATTAATGTAAAAACAGATTTGGATAAATTAAACAAGGGTTATTCTAGTATGATTAATTAAATTTAGCAATAGATTTTCATGAGTCTTGACTTTCTCTTATTTCATGTTTGTTCATAACGGATTTGCCTTTAGACCCATACTTAGTTATCAGGTATACAGGATTTGCCTTTAGATCCACACTTAGTTCTCAGGTATCCAGGAGGTAGCATCGTATTTTCGTTGCTGTTCCCACCTGTTCTAATTTTTCTTACCTTGATAAGGGTGCTGTGTGAGCACCGAAACGTTGGTGAATATTATCCATGCTTTTTTATTGTGATTTCAAAGTAATAAAAATAAAAAAGACGAA
>CAKNWT010316706.1:3017-17342 GCA_932066315.1 Andricus coriarius
AAAAACTCAGTTGTAGTTTTTTTATCATCACCTGCCGCAGGATTTTTTTTTTAACTACGAACAATTTCATCAAATTCTTCATTGCTGATAGAATCAAACTGTGACGTATCAGTTTCATTTTTTATTTCCGTACATGTCATAGAACGTACAAGATTATGATATACTTTTAAAATATACCTTGATTGGGACATAATATTCGCATTACGTTATGATCACACCATAAAAATAAAATATGGTATCCTATTCTCATACAATATATTGATTACATACCAAATTTAGTCATAATACAATGTTTCATCAAGGATTGTCGACTAGGATTCAAACTTATTTAACACAACACATCAATTGCCCAATACTATTTAATACATATGTCATGAATATAAGGTAACCTCGGATTTCGCGAAATCAATGCTCCCCTTATATCTCCATATATTTCTTTAGATTCACACGATTATGAATCCCTTTCAATATTTTTGGATTGGAATGATCGCATAATTTATAGGAATTATTCCCAAAAGCTTTAAAAATCCTATACTGACCAAAATACACATGAAAAAATTTCTCTGTCACTCTGTCAAGTTTGTTTGATTTCTTTGGAACACGTATAAGTACTAAATCCCCTTCTTTCAAAGACACTGGCGACACATTTCCCTGACAACGTTTTCTTTGATCAAAACTCTTATTAATATTTTCCTTTGCAAGAAGTATTTTGGCTTCATGAGTCAAATCAAAGTCTGGGGGAAAATCTATTAATTTCCGAATTTGATCATGTGGTTTAATACTAAAATGTAGTTCGAAAGAACAAAAACCTGTACTATAATGAGGTGTTATGTTTAAAAAATATGTTACGTCCGGAAGATGTTTAGCCCAACGAGTATGTGATTCAGAACACATGGTCCTAAATAATCGGCCTAATTCTCTCATGACACGCTCTATGGGATTACTTTGGGGGTGTCTGATTGAACAAAAGATTGGTTCGATAGCAGATTCTCTCAAGCCCTTAGTCCAAGCCGGTGACGTAAATTGAGTCCCATTATCAGCCAATAATCGCTTTGGCTTACCCATTTCCGGTACATAAGAATTTATAATCTTTTTTAGTGAAATTCGAGTATTGGCACGTTTGATGGCATAACGTTTAACGTATTTGTAGAATGCATCTAACACGACAAAAATGAACTGGACGCCTGCTATGGAAATTGGTAAAGGACCAAAGAAATCAACCGTAACTAAATCTCGCGGTTCAGATGATTTGACCAACAAATATTGACCCTCCATTTTTATATTAGAGTACTTGACTTTTTGACATAATTCACATGACAGGACAAATTTTTTGATTTCTTTGTTCATGCCTGTCCAATAATAAAATTGGCGGATGTGCATTGTAGTTTTGTAACCCCCGGGGTGTCCTACTTTTGAATGGATCTGATCTATCAATTTAATAGTCATCTTCGACGGAACAACGATTTGCCAGTTATGTGTTTCATAGTCACAGTGAAACAATATCTCTTGATGTACTCGATAACGGTCCCTAAATTTATCCAAATTAATATTTTTTTAAATATTTTTTATACGTATATCATGTTCTTGACCTTTAGAAAGTCTTTTAAAATCATCTTTCAACCCTTTGCTTAATATTAATGACAAACAATTTATTTTCCAGGACGACAGGCAAGACAATTAATAAATTATTGATTGTCAATTCAGTTTGTTCAACCTTTTCAAATTTACCGTTTGGATTGCGTCGAAAAAAATCAGCGACTACATTGTCTCGACCCGCGCAATACTCGACCTCATACGTATATTGTTGCAAAATAATACTCCACCTAATCAGCCTCGAATTTAAATATGGAGTCGTATTGAGAAATGTTAATCCCTTTTGCTATAGTTTATTTCTGCTTCATTTAAGCATCAGCTAGCCATGTAACTTATGTTATAATTCATATATTGATCGATCTGATAAAGAATACCTCTAATACCCGAATTCAAAGCATCATTCTGCAACCTAAATACAACTTCCGGTATTATGTGCCCCAACGTGATACAGTTTGCCAGATTTTCTTTCAATTTTTCGTATGCGACGGTATGTTCCTCAGTCCAGTTCCAACCATTTTTTTCTTTTAGCAACTCACGGAAAGGTTCCACGTAATTTGCATGACGCACACTGAACTGCCTATAATAATTGCAAATTCCAAAAAATTGCTGTAGCTGATTTAAATTTTGAGGTATTGGAAAGTTTCTGATCACTTCTAATCGATCATTTAAGGGTCTTATCCCTGTTGTTGATAAAATTTATCCAAGAAAATTGACTGAAGTTTTACAAAACAGTGATTTTTTTGGACTTGAAGTAAAATTTTGATTTTTTAATTCCTGAAACATGTTAAAAATAGCATCAAAATGATCATAAACACTACCTGGAGTTGCAATCAGCAAATCATCAATATACATGGTAAGCATCTGATCAAATTTATTTCCGAGGGCTAAACTCAGACCCCGAATGAATGCTGAACCAGCCGATTTTATACCAAATGTTATTCGGCAGAATTAGTATAATTTGAAATCGTGTAAAAAGGCAGTATACTTGCGTGAATCCTGATGTAATGGAATCTGCCGGTATCCATTTGCACGATCGGATGTTGACAAGCAACTAACTCCATAAACCTTTTGCAAAAGTTCATTTATAAGCGGCGGTGATTCATTATCTGATTCGATGATCTCATTGACAAAACGTGCATCCAAACATATTCTAAAACGGTTTTATTTTTTTTTTTAATTATCATTCTCAACGGATTGCAATATGGACTTACAGAAAGCTCAATTATTCCATTTTCCAACATGTCTTGAATTTCTTTATTTACAATTTCGCGATATGCAAACGGGATAGGATACGTTTTTCTAACGTCAATTTTGTGTGGTTTTACATTAATTTTATATTCGTAAGCACCCGCACTGCACGTTTTAGGAGAAAAAAGTTTCTCAAAGTTGGTCATACAATTAACAAAGGCCGTCCGCTCCGCAGCATTAAATTCTGTGAGCGAAATTGCAATTTCCCGGATCCCATCTAAAAAACTCGCGGCGTCCGATTCAACAAGATGTTTAATCGCATTTGGCACATTTATTTCAGAAATGAATTTCATTTCTTCTCTTACATCAAGATCAAAATCGTTTTCAAATATCAAGTTGCTACAAACTAGTTCTGAAGGTGAGATTTGATTTATATGAAATTTGGAAGAAGTGTCAATGTTTTCTGAGATTGTAACAGTATCAGGGATATTACCTCTATACTTATCCCCATTGATCGTTATCTCTCCCGAAACATGTGCATTTTCGTCATCATAATTCATATTGGAGAATAAAATCGACAAGCAAAAGTCATAATCGACTTCACTTTCACTGTTATTGTTAATACTGTGTACATTGAAACGTGAATCATCTTTGGCAATAAAAGCATTTCGTGCGACAGAATTATTATTAACACGAGGAGAAAGATTATAATCATTCACGACTGTTTGATTCGTGACGATATTTATAACTTGTTTTCGACCATTATCTCTCTTAGAAAGCTCAGAATTTATATTATTTGAATTTCCAAAATATTCTGGATTAATATGAAAAGTTTCATTTCTAAGAATTTGGACGTAGATTATGTGATCCTCCATAGAAGGCGCAACCCCTTCAGACGGGGCCCGATGAAATAATACCGATGGGTTTGGAGCGGGCACACCCCCAATCAAAATAGAGCGATTGAAATAATCTATCGGAACCCCATTACCTGAGAACCAATCATTTCCTATGATAACCGGATTTGTCAACTGAGGTACGACAAGAAAAGATGTTAAGTACGACCTTTTATCAATTTCTAATTTTATCCAAATTTGACGTTTAATTGTAGTTGGTTTTCTGCCTATTGCAGTACGTAAAACTACATTAGATACTGCCAACTGTTCCAGTTTACCATGCAACATCAAATATTGATAAAGTTTTTCTGAAATGCAGGTAATTTGACTACCAGTATCGATTAAAGAGGGCACCGGCACGTTAAACAATGAAATTATTAATTTAGGGCATTCAGGGATTTTTTTATCAATATTTGATGTGTTATTACTAGGATCACATATTAGGTTATTTGGCAAGTCATTAAGGAGACCATATGGATTTTGGCGCGTTGTTTGACCTGCTAACATCGCGCCAATAATTAGTTTAAATTATTGGTCCCTTGAAATCCGTGAGCCTGATCATTTCTAGAATCATGGGATGGAGGGGGAACCGTCAAGTTTGGGAATCGGAATTCGTTTAAATAATCGTCAGAATATTCCGGACAATTTTGACCTGAATTATAATGTGAATTTAGTTGAGCAATATTTATTCGATTAGGCTCGAAATTTTCAGATCCACAGGTGCAAGTATGACAATTTGTTGCTTGTATCTGAGAATTTCTAACTTTTTGTTTAGCATTGTTATACCCACCTTGAGTATTATTACCAATTTGATCACCAATTCGATTTTGATAAGGTTTATTATTATAATTATTTTGTCCATTTTGATTGTTATTATTATTATACTTTTTCTGTTGATTTGTTTTGTCATTATGTGTCGCGTCAAGTTGAGCTAAAGCCTGAGTTAATTTGTTCATGTCTGAGAAGTCTATCGCTACTAATGATTCACGGGCGCGAATTGGCATTTGCTGTATTATGCTGTAGTGCTATTCATAAGCTTCCATAGCGGGTTGGAAATATTGCGCATCTTTCACCTGTTCGTGAAAATAGGCCTGGAGGTTACCATTACTTGGGTCGAATCGCCTTGCAAGCCACGCGGATTTTATTTTTACGCGTATTGGTATCGAATAGAATTCTTCCAAAAAAGCTACCTTGAAAGCGTTATAGTCTGCACAATCATTTCGACACGTTCCGTACCATATTTTAGCGCGACCTCCAGGCGCACCCTCAAGAACATTTAATTTATTGGCTTCCTGAATGCTTTTAATTAAAAAAAAAAAAACGTTTCAAGTCCTCCAAAAATTCATAGGGATTACGAGACTCACTTTCAAATTTATTGAGCTTTGCTTCCATATGAACACCTTGCCAACCAAAAATGAGAGCATTGATCACGCGATCTCCGACATCCCCCTGAGGCACTAACAAATTTTGTAAACTTTCTATTTCACGTTGTTGATTTTCAGAGGCTTCATGTATTCGCCTCAACTCATTTCTCAATTGCTCAGGAGTCAAGCCTGAGAAAGGATTTTCTTGTTCAGTCATTTTTTCAGATAAATTTCGACGAATATTAAAATTGTTAATTCTACTATTTAGGCTACGTGTTTGCCTTTTTCTCATCTCTAAACCAGGAAGCAATGAACCTCCCCGAGCTCTTGTATTAACAGCAGTTAAATTATTGTCGCTTATTAAATGAGTGTTTCAATTTTCGAAGAAAAGGGAACCATGTCCCTGTTTGGGCGCCAAAAATGTAACACTCTATTTTGTTATGTTAAATTTTTTTACTAAAAATTCATGAAATTGTAACTAATTGATTCAAGACTGTTAATCAAGCTATTTGAATGATATTTAGAAAAGAAGAAGGTTTAATGCTAACGAGGCTACAGTTATAATAAGAATTAGCATTTTAGTAATTTTATTACATTTCAATATATATTATGATGCATATCATTAAAATGGCCTTTGAATGAAAGCATAAATGAAAATGGCCGAACGATTGATCATTGGCATTTTTAACACAGAAATGAATATTATTACGAGTTACTCATTCAGTAAAATTCAACACAACAAACAGATTTTATAAATATTAGACAAACATATAAAATCCATAAAAATACGAGAGAGGCAATTAAAATATAGATAATATTTCGAGATCGCTTTAAATTATAATAAACATACTCATCGATAAATGGTTGACCTCATTAGATGACATGCGATGAAAATTTCGCCATTATCGAGACGATTAATTTAATGGTTATTCAGATGCTTGGTATTTCCGTAGGCGAGAAAATCCTCATGGTCTCCGATTTAGTAAAAGGATCAAGAGCTCAATGTTAGAGGGGTCCTCAATTACATCCATCGGTGCTTATTTATTGAAAATAATCAGATTGAAGTTCCGGTTATATAAATTTGCCACGGTGTAATTTTCACAAAGAATCACGGATTTACAATCGACACAAAAAACTAATATTTTCATACACCCACGTATTTACAAATAATATGTTACCTGCTCAGATGCACAGGCAAATCATACGATACATATTACCGACGGCACGCATTCATATCATGAACTAAATACTCGCAAATTTCCGTTCGTCGTACGTTCTCATTTTCGAATTTCACAAACCAAACATTTTGCGCGAATATTTAAATCGTGTTTTCCTTACAACTTCATTGCTGATTATCTTATCATTGTTTTCAACACTGATTTTACATAAGGAATTTTTTGTCAGTACGAAAAAAATATACTAAATTTATTACAGGATAATCTTGCAGGCCCATACTGATCTTCCGATAATATTTTGCGGCAATTGTTTTGTTGTTATATTCTTTAATTAAAAATGTATTCATTTTAAATGCTATTGATTTTAAGTACTTTCAAATTATTATGCATTGTGCGCTTTAAGCTTTAAATTACCAAAACATGAAAACTCAATTAAAAGTAGTATTGATTTAAAGAACTTAAAATTGAGGCAATATCTGCAAACAATATTTTACTTTTTATTAAAAAAATGGAAACGCTAAACATGAATTTATCTAGAAGATTAGTTTGATGATAGTCTGAAGGATTTTGCTAAAAGAAATAATTTAACTCAAAGTTACTTGAAGCCAATAACAATTATCTATCATGGCAAAAATTGGACAGAAACAAAAGCTTGCAGTACGACAGTACAATAATATAGGATATCCAACTCTTTTTCAGCACTGAAAACAAAAAAGGGACTCTATAACGCATATTCTAAAAGCTTCCAGCAAATCAGTCAAAAACCAAAACTAGAATTTTCTTATTTTTTGTATGTTTCCATCGTAGATAATTAAAGAACGATTCTACAACGTGGCATTTTATCTAATTTTTAATGAAGATGCACACACAACAAGCTTTAATTTGACTTTTTACATTGCTGTGTTACACATCATGAATTTAGAGACTTCTGTTGCGAACCGAAAGGAATTCGCTAACATTTTCTAAATAAAAATTGTGAGAAAAGTAAGTTTCGTAATACTTAAATGATACCTGAAAAAATAAATCATGAGTTTGTCAGGTAGATAACATCTTGTAAAAAATTGTTACAACGTTTCGTGGCTATGGCGCGTGGCATGTGATTCAAGCAAATACCTTCAGAATAGCGAACCGTTTTTGGGATATAATAAATGATTAAAAAAAGGCAAAAAACCATGCAGTCAAAAATTAAATCTCATTAAAATGTATATTTTCACTGCAAGTAGAAGAGGAAGAAATGGTGGAAGGGATGGGTAGCCAAGAATGGCAATTGTCAGATACATTGTCCTTCCTTTTCTATTATTTCATAAATTATATACTATGAAAAAGAAACTTTGTATTGACATTTCCTTTGTATTTTTAATTAAAAATAGCATTTCTTACAACTAAACCCCTGCAAATCCTTCAGGACCTATGATTTTCTTTAAATCCTCACTGAAATCATTCTGGACAATTTCAAATTGAAACTTTTTGAACTTTAGTAACTTTGAATTGCGAATTATAGAAATGTATCTAGAGGATTTTAATGCTTAAACAGTTTTTAATTCAAATATCAAAAGGCACTTTTAATTTTAAGTTGTTCAAAGTGGTAGAACTTTTAATTGGATTTTCATGTTTTGGTAATATAAAGCTGATGGGTCGGCGTCTAACATCAGAGTACAGATACAGAAAGGGTGCTGAGTAATTTTGGGGATTCAAAAGAAAAAATTATAATGGGGAAAGGTTAGTTAGCTTATGCTTAGAAAAATGCCTATTAATTACAAATACTTGGTTTAGACACAAAATTATCCGCATGTACACCTGGTCTAGAGGAAATAGCCACAGTATAGTTAACTTCATTATTGCGGATAAAAATAAACTTAAAACGTGGATGGAGAAGAAAGAGAACCAAACAAACAAAACAAACGCGAATCAAAATTGAAAATTTACAGAAACCGGAAGTGCGAATAGATTTTCAAAATAAGTTGAACGAACGCATAGATAGAGCAACTTGGGAAGCACTTATAAGCAATAAAGATATAGAAGGCGCATGGACTATGATACGCGATATCATTGTTAAAACTGCGGCTGAAGTGTGTGGTACGGTGATTATAGGAAGAAAGTCTGGTGATGCATGGTGGACATTGAACATCACAGGTCTTAGCGATGAGAAGGAAAATAGGTTAAAAAATGATTACAGACACAAGAATAGGAAACTTGAATGACTAGTCAAGGAGAGTAAATTTAAAATCAGAACAGAAAAAGAGAAGAAAATACAAAACGACTTTGAAGGGAGTAAGAAACTATTATTTAAAAAGATGAAGGAAAGTAACAGTACAGAGTTTGTGAGGATGAGAAACAGCAAATGTGAAATGCTATATGATACAGACGGGATAGTAGACGATTTAAAAGACTCTTTTAAAGAATTAGTAGGAGGTGAAGATATAGGGCAATAGAATTGCGACATAGAACACAATGAATTAGAAAACCTCAAAGTCTACGGAGTCAATGGATGGCTCCCACAAGCGATAAAAAGCATATATGCAGGTAGCAAAGCGAGTGTGAGAGTTAATGGGAAACTGAGTGATTGGTTCTATATTATGCAAGGTGTTGAACAAGGATGCGTTATGTCCTCATGGCTATTTATTACATTTATGGACAGGCGTCTAAGAATGGCACTCTTCGACGAGGAAGGTGTAGATCTCGAGACAAACTGCAAACTACACCATGCTCCTAATTTTGTACCTACAACATCATCGCCAATGATTTCACACATCGTATTAAATTAACTAATTGCATCATCATCTTATCAGTCACTTGACTTAGTCGGTGGCTATGATGGAAAACCGGATTCTTCTTAACCCGAGAACAAGTTGGAAAAAAAATAAATAAAGCGCACAATGCTTGATGATTTGAAAGTACTTTAAATCAATAGCATTCAGAATGAATACATTCCTTGTTGAAAACTTTAACCGCGAAACAATTGCCGTTACGAAAAAATATCGGAGAATTAATGAAGAAGGTAGACAAACTACAGAAAAAAAATCATTTGAGACCACTCATAATCGAATATGGGGGTACACACATACTTAAATTTCTCTAGAAATCCCTCAGGTCTTGTAAAATTGTGTTATACTCATAGAAGGCTTTTGTTGTCCACCAAAATTCTTCAACGTCTCTTCATATTTTTTATATTTCTTAAAATTCTTTGAATTCTTTTGAAATAACTTAAAATCCCTTAAAATTTTTTGATTTCTCTTATATCCCTTGAAATCGTAGAACTACGTAGAAACCCCTTGAAATTATATTTATTTTATGATTATGATCTAATTATGATCTGATTATGATCAATCTAAGTCCTGGAAAAAACTTTCGAGAAGGCGGATACAATCAAGTATCGGTGGTTTTACTCACAACGAAATAAGGACGTGCACGTGTTAAAGGTAATGTGAGGCATTGTTTGAGAAAAAAACCTTTTTTTCTTGTTCTAGCAATTCAGTTATTCAGAAAATATTTAAAAATTAATCATTCGGAAAGACTAATTGGAAATTTAATATATTATGGTACAATCAGAGGAAAAAAGTTTTTAAAAAAAGCCGAAATGCGACGACTTTCAAAGCAGAACACTATAGCAGCAATACCAGAACAATTGCTGAGATAAAGACCTGTTACTAACACTGATATTTGAAAAACATGACTTTTAGTTGAAGTTTAATTAGCTAAATTACTTTCCTTATATAATTAAAAAAAGTAAACAAGTTTTAATGAAAATCAGTTAATATTTTCGGCAATCAAAGAAAATTTTTAGTGCATACAAAAGTATAGTAACTTCCGACTGGAATTGAAGATCTTAACCTATTTTTTACTATTTTTTGTTTTAGTTTTCTCATCATATCAATATTTTTCCAAATTTTCCAACAGTGAAAAAATTGTAGGATGGTTAGTCTGCCGCTCTTCAGAAAGTGCAACGAATGTTAGGGAAATGCTTCACCAGACCTTGTCCACCAGATGGCGATGTCCTTACGTCCGGGCTCTAGCCCAACGCTTTGAACAAGTCGGAAGTGTCATGCAGTCCAATTTACCTTTTTGAGAAGATATGCTACGAACTACTCAGTCTGACTTACAGGGTCATCGAATAAATTTATCATCATTCCATGGACGTGGGCGTGAGAAATTAAAGTGTCTAAAACATCGCAGCATCTTATTGTCAACTATATTCAGCATTGGAAATCGAAAAATTTACAGAGTATAGACACAAAAATGATCCTAATTTTTCTTCCCGGAGTTGCTCGCCTCGCTGGAAGAAGGTCCGGTGGAGCTGCTGGAGGGGCGGCTGAACATCCGGCTCAAGAGGCCTTTGGAGGAGCGACTGGTGGCAGAGGAGCTGCTGGTGCGGGAGTCAAATCTGGGTTGGGAGCCGCTTACGGAGGCAGAGCGCGCCAGAGGGGGTCTATCAGGTTCTGTTGGGCTTGTAGGTCTTGATTGGTTACTAGGTGTGGTGGGGCTGAACACACCAAACGGGTGAATTACACATAGACGTTGAATTTTCCCAGGCACAGGACCAAATACGCCAAAATTCTTCTGCAGATAACCCATACTAACATTAGTTTGTTCATTGGTTCTTTCATCATAAATAATCTCGCCGCCAGATCTTACAGATATTGGACGGATCTCATTATCTAAGATAAATCCAATGATTATAGGCCCTACGGCTAATAAGATTTTATCTGGTGTGCAATCCTCGAAAGTTCCACCAGCATGTTTTAATAGAAAATTCGTTTTATCTGTACGCTGTTCGTCTGTCGGACATCGTACTTTCCTATAAGGAAGAGTTCTAGGGCGAAATCCACGTATAGCGGGAATTCCAGATTCTCTGAAACTCTGGCCCTGTGTTCTGTTAGTTCCTGATTGCGAACTTAATTCTGCAAATAAAATAATTTGAAATGAAAATGTACAGAATTTTTAACAACGCAGTTGAATTTTTGATGAGAAATAAAAATATTTTGTCAACAAAATAGCTTAATTCTCAAGAAAACAATTAAATGTTTCTAAAAATAGTTCAGTTTGTAATCAAATTATTGAATTTTTAGCCAAATTGTGAAATCCTTAACCTACAAATAGTATATTACATAGAGAGACGCACAAAATATGAAACGTGTTCTGCAAAAGTTTTCACGAATAAGCAAACAGAAATAAAAAACTGTTCATGCAAAAAAGAAGCTACAACAAATTTCAAAATAATAGCATCAGCGAAAGCTTGTTCTCTAACAAATCTCTCAAATGTCTGCTGAAAATTTTACTGCTAAAGTAGAAAGAAAACAAAAACCTAAATAGTACATGATGGATTCTGAACTCAAGATATATCTGGTAAATCAATTTGCACACTGTAAAAATAAAGTATTATATCAGGTCTAATTTTAGGTATTGAAATAAGACTAAAAAAACAGTCTCGAGTGGTACTAAAATGAGACCACTGGTCGGAACCCCGATTCATTTGTTTTACTTTGACAATAATAGCATAAAGTTCTCCTATTCAAAAACAGAAAACGCAAAAATGGTACCGTTTAGAAAGAGATCTCTAGTTTTTAGGGTGCAAATGTATTTTAAAAAATTGAGGATGATGAGAGCCTTACTTGAAAAACTACACATATCAAAATGAGATTTTTATCCTAACACAGGCCGACAAAATTTGTATTCAAAGACTGGACTAGGGGAGCTTCAAGGATTTTGGTTTCCTGAAAACGAATTTGTTGTCGAGATTTTTCCTATATGTTTGAATTTTAAGATCAAGGTTTCCGGTGGCAAATCGTCGCCTCGCCAAGTACAAACAAAAGATACTAAGAAATGTAACGCTCCGAAACTTTTACAAGTTTCTTATTCAGATTAGTTTGTCAGCGCAATTCTTAACCAATTTCAATTAAATTTGGTAGCTGGCTGAGCATTAAAAAATAAGTTAAGGCATGATTTTATGTTGATATCATAGAACCTGTGAGATTGGAAAAAAAGCATAAAAATATTAAACTTTCGACCTGTACACATCTCTACATCGGAATCTATCGGATCGATTAGGAACAGATTTTATCATTTCAAATATGGAAAATCTGAGCACAAATTTCGATTGAACAATCTGAAAAAACCTTTTGACAACAAACACTTTATCAATGAAATGACGCAATTTACTTGGCTTGCTTAGCCTTCCTTACTAGTTTTTCAGGGTGAAACAGAAATGGTTAATGTGCCACATCTCGGGAAAAACAAATCGGTTCGGGATGATCCGAAATGGAAATAACAGGTAAAAAGGAGTACTAAGCGATGGACTGTGCAGTTGAAGAAAATTACTGCTGGTCTTGTATTGTGTTAAATATGGCTTTCAATGGCAATTTTGTCACTTTTGGGTTAGTACATTTCGAAATCCTAACCCGTAGAAAAAATCTGGACAATGGATTCACTTTTCGGATCTAAAAGTCTTAGAAATTACCTAGTTCAGACTTTGGGTACCAAAACAGTTCATTTTGGTCGGCCTGTGTTTTTTATGAAACATTTTATTCACAGCCCTCCTTTGAAGTTTGGTTTCGTGGAAAAGATGGTATTTTTAACATTTGGGGAACAAAATTGTAAATAATAAAATATATATGCTACAAGCGAAAAGCGTTCAAAATGTATTTAATTATATATTTACCAATTGAATTAAGGATGACTGCCAAGCCGAAGATCCAGAAGGAAGAATCAGTCATGATCCTTATGTTTGTATGATCAAGGTATGAAGCTGGTTTCTAAAGAAATTCTTGAAGCGTACAACTATCTGAATATGAATTATTGTACAAGATGTCTGGATATATATACTACTCGCTATCTCACACCTGCTTATGAATTATTGCAAATATTTTTAACATTTCCATTAGAATTTCATCAATCTCTAACATTTCTTATCTTATTTTTCACTTATCCTAATGTCAATCTACTTGTAGAGATAAAACCGTACAATCTAGAACAAGCAGAATGAAATTTAACACATTACTAGAAGCCACAATGTATGTTACGTTACGTTTGACCGACCTGCCTCGTAAACTCATAAATTAATCTTTTAGGGACCGTTTGAGTCTTACGAAACGTTGTTTTCTGACAATTTGTTTCCGAAAAATATTTACGAAGTCCTTTTTGTTATATAATACTTGACCCAGTTAAATCACTGGTTTAAGAAAGCTTTATATTTGTATTACTTGACATAATTTTAATAGGAATTTACAACGACATTCCATGAAGATGAAAAAGAAGTGAAAAACATATGTTTGCGTTTTCGAAAGTTAACTATCTCTAAAAAGCCATTTACTGATTCTGCTTATTACCATGTATTTTTTTGTATAATGTATGTAGGTAATTACGTATTTGTGCAACAATAAGTTTTAAATACTTATTATAATTACCTAGTACAAGATGTGAAACTGACGTATACTAAGAAAGTTTCACATTGCCTTGATGAAAAAAGTCGCAAGACAATAAACACGCAAATGCAAGCTACAGGATAGGAGCTTCAATTGTTATGGAAAATAATTCAAAATCGGGCTAAGGGATCGTGCACATAATACGTAACGCGTTTTTCTTTTGTTTATATCGTTGTATCCCTTTTGGCTTCATGGCAATTTTATTCTCGTCTTTATTTAAACAAAAGCAAAACGCGTTACGTATTATGTGCACGATCCCTAAGCCCATGATTGCGGCTAAAAGAATTTATTTTTCATAAATCCCATTTTTTCTTTGGGAATAAATAAGAATACGAGAAATATTTTTCGGTTAGATTGGCGGTAATTCGTAATGTTATAAAATATAATTTTCTTAAGATCTTATCCCGGTTTCAAGGTTTTTCAAATTAAATTAACAGCGCTTATTGCTTACTTTTACGTATTGCGAAATAAATCTGATAACATTTGATAACAATAAATTTGTAAATATTTGATTAACTAGCTTTTATCGTTCTAATTTTTAAACACGCAAAAGGAAACTGAAAACCAGGGTCCAAACCTGAAAGCTTCAAGTTCTAAAGGGTTTGACTTCATGTCTAGTCCTTTTACATTTTTAAGGGTTCAGGTCCGTGCCCAGTCCGCGCTGGATCAATTAGGTCCCCGGACCCTCCAAAAA
>CAKNWT010316708.1:1401-14502 GCA_932066315.1 Andricus coriarius
TTTAAGACCCCCTGAGTCAGAAAAAACGATTTTTACGAAGGTGTCTGTCTGTCCGTCCGTCTGTCTGTCTGTAGCCTGTAGTCTGTAGTATCGTGTAGGCACGATAACTTTCGAAAGATTGATCAGATTGGATTGTGCTTTGGCACGGTTTTTGAAGGCCTAAAAAGAAAGGACGAGTTCGTTAACCAGCCATTTTGGATAAAAATTCAAAAACTGAGCACATTTTGAAAATTGTTGAGACCACTTTTTTGCAAGATTTGAAAATTCTATGTACGTTTATCATTAGTACTCAAAAAGACAGACAATTTATTTATTGACATTTTTCGATAAAAAGAAAATTATCATTTTTTTTAAATGGACTTACTTTGTATGGATTCGATCGAATTTTCAAGCGTTGTTCATTAAAATTTGAGAAGAAAAATTGTCCAATGCCCTTTTGGACCACTTTAGTGTCACATGCATAGTTCGCGATTGGAGGATTCACACTTTGTGACTGGACGATTTCGCTTTATTTCCTCCAGCATCGAAAGAAAAGTAGCTCTTGCGAAAGGAAATTAAAATAAACTTTTTACGCTGAATTGTATGCCTACAAAAAACTTTTAGATACTTGATTACATTATATTCCTTCAAATAATCATAAAAACAATGTAAGGCTGTAAAATATTCAAGATTAAACATTTGTAAAATTTTTTTGAACATATCGTAAATTTAAAACATACTATATGGGTCTGTTCATGACACACTTTCACTACTTATTGCACGCATTTCTTTATAATAAGTTGAAGGGAACTACAACAAATTAACATACATTTTTAAAACGGAAAGGATATTATTGATAAAAGCTTATTTTCTTGAAAAAAATATTGTCTTCATTTTTGCAGGAAGCCAGACAGACCCAAATTCACATGAATCTAATACCTTGTATCATAAATATCGAGAATATAAAAATTCAAATTTTACGGCCAAACTATGTGTGCTATGCAAAAACGATTTAAAAAAATTTTGTAGGTCATTTTACGGCGAGGAACTTTGACGTGATATCTTCCATCGTATTTTGCGTTGCTCAGCTATATATTTGAATTTCAGATTCTCTTATGGCTTTATTATTATTTTGTATCTGGAAAATTTATCGTATCTGGCGCAGTTTTGTAGAAAAGTTGAAATTTCAGTTTTGTGAGTTTGATTTTGCGTACCTAAAACAATAAATATTTGTGGAAAAGGCTTGTCAATAAACTTGAACTTTCTTCCTGGACCAAAAAAGAGTCCACAAAAAGAAATTCAGACTCAGATATTTATTTTTGAATTTTCATAGTTATCATTAAACCGGGACAAAAGCAATGAAAAACAAAGTATTTTGATGCCAAATTAAATTTTTCTTCTCTCTTATCTATATTTGTAAGCCGTGTGGACGCTTTAGTGCTTTAATCATAAATAAAATTAATTTACTTTAGCATGAAACGTGTTCATTCATACACTATGTACGAGCACCAAATGTCGTGCATGATAATTAAATTTCTGTAGTTACAGAAATACATACTTGAATAATAATAAATTTTTACAATATAAAAACAACATTGGTCAAATATTTTCTGCATAGTGTAATATTATTTTAAGTTCGTAGTCATATTCGTAATTTTTCTTCGCCGGTTTTTGGGTTATGTACGTAAGCTTTTTAACATATACCCTACGAAAATATTTTAAAGTTACATGCTGTTAATTAAAGCTAAAAAAATTTTCCAATGCCCTTTTTTACTGAAATTTGTTGTTCTACGATCAAAAACTCTTTTTTCATTAGCTATTGCAAAATAGATGGGCGCTGCAGCACATTAGGGAACATGGCAGGCAACTTGACGAAGGTACACTTTTTGGGAAACCCTAAAATTAACTTTTCAAATTAATTGCAATACAATTTAGGCCATATATAAAGTAAAGATAAGATATCGAACTACACGCTCTATAGTTTCGTCAATAATATTGCGATTCTTCAAAGCATAATGAAATACAATTTCCCGAGAACTGATTTTTTACACGAGAAATACTTTAAATGGCAGAAGCAGTATTATTTATTGCAACCCTTATTTTAAAGTATGAAAATAAACATAGATAGATAGATAAAGAGTTTCAGTTTCATTAAAATATATTAATGATTTCTATTCTTCAATTTTTTTTTATTTGTCTACAATAGTTTTGAAAGTGATTCATATGCCTTCTTTATTCATCAAAAGAATATAAAAAACTCAAATACATTCAAAGAAGGAGGCTCTCATGTTTTATAACATTTTGGTGACCGTCCAAGAGTGCTAGCCTAAGTTTCATACTTTTTATAGGAAAAATGTTTACCGTGGAGCCTTAACAATAATATTAAAAAGGGTAATAATTCACTTGTGAAGGCGGTAAAAGGAAATTACGCCATAAAATATACAAAGCAGCTGGTTTTCTTGTTGCCTCTATATTTATCTAGCGGCTCTTAAGTCTTTACTGCGTATCTTTGCGTTAAATATGTCGTTTCTGTAGATGACATTCTCGAAGGGTCGCTCAAAATCGTGTGGCATCTCAATCTTATAGCGCCCCTAAGCACTACCATAATACTCTCGAGTTAGTTCGTCTTCCACTATCAGGCAAGAACTAGCATAAATTGTAACTCTGTCCTTTAAAATTTTTATAGTAAAATCGATAAAATATTTTATCTAAAGAGGAAAATGTGAATTTTTCTAAAGATAACGTTATAATTTCGACAAACACTCCAGATTTATTATCATCTGGCGAAGAAAGTGCTATTGTATTTATAAAAAGAACCGAAGGACTTCCATTAACTGACGGCTTTCCTCTCCTCGTAATGAAATTTATTGATATATATAAAAGCTTATAAGTACCTTTTGTGTGGGATTCGCTTTTATCGCCCGACTTATCAGGAAAAAGCAGAGTTTCATTACAGAGGTCAAAATTAGTTTGATTTTTATCTCCAGTTATACAATGAAGATTTTATTATATCATTTCCGGCTATCTTAATCAACACTGATCAAATCACTTTTATTCATCAGTGATAGAAATGTATTTTTACAGTGCATTACAATATGATACAATATTTGCTAAAATTTGGACACTTACAAAAATTTCGAAGTAACTGAAATATTTACAAAGAATTACAATTTTCACATTGTGGTACTTTATTGGCTAAGATATTTGGAAAGTCTTTTAAATGCTGTATAGCGTCAATTATCGAGAAGAACTTTTATATTCACATAGGCAGCTATACGAATAAAAAATTTAGGAATACGTCTGACTAACACTCACTGTTACTACTTGCATATGAAGGCTCATATTGTTCCCTTCTTTTCTAAGACATATTTTAGATATATCAAAGTAGTCTTTATCCAACATACTAAATGATACAGCAAATATTCATGGGGAAATAAAAAAATGTCAAAACCACCTAACACTTATTTTTTTCAAAGTATGAAAATATTAAACTAAGAGATCAAGGAAGGTATTTGTTATGGATTAATTAATTAATTGATTAATTGATTTTGATTTCGGCGTTTGAAAACATCCTCTCATTTTATAATATGATAAATTAATGTATAGCGTTACCAGACATTTTATGAAAAATATCACGTAAAAATATTGATAATTATTAACTTTTATTTGGAGTAAATGCTGATAAATCGTTAATAAATAAAATTAATAAATCCCCGTAAGTTCAAAATTAAAGATTATAGTCCGCATTATGAATAGTTTAAATAATTATTTTTGAGTTTTATCCTGAAATAGCAGTTCAGCATGACCAGATAAAGAATTGTCGGACAGACTGTGAAATGATTTTTTAAAACCTTATCTTAAAAATCTTGAATTCTACTCTTTATTTTTATTTTTCTCAGAATAATATAAGTAATATTTGTGAATATGAAATTAAAAAAAATGTACGCAATATTATTTAGCAGTTTTTCATTTTTTTAATAGTAGGTTGGGAGAGGTGCGTGATAAGACTTTTTGCGTACTTTTCAGTCTTGTTCATGTACTTTTAGATGATTGATTACATGATTACATGATTGATTGTCTTTAAACAATCATAAACACAATGTTAGACTGTAAAATATTCTCGATCAAACATTTGTAAAATTTTGTTGAACAGATCGTAAATTCAAAACATATCATATGGGCTGCCCATGACACACTTTTACTACTTATTTCACGTATTTATTTTTTTGCGTTTATAAAATTTTCAAATTTTCCGTGCATTAAATTCTTTCAATCTTTTTCTTTAAATCATACGAAAAAAGATGAATACGTATTCTGGAACACATTAATTATTTGTAATAAAAAAGTAGCCTCCTATTAACTAAATCTCCGGAAACTGAATTTATTTGGAAACATAAGTTTTTTTCATCTTTCTAACCTTGATTGGTAAACATTTCCCCATAAGTTGTTTAAAAATATACAAATTATAAATACTATTTTATTAAATATGATGTCACCTCAGTATTTTTCAGTAGCAGTCCTGTCCCGATATTTTGTAGTAAAATTACCATTGTAATCAAGTTAATGATATTTATTAACTCATTTTCTTTCCATATGTGTATTCAGCCTAGACTATTTGTGTGTTTTTTTTTTAATTTTAATTTTATGAAAAAAGGACATAATAATGAATCATTGTCTGATTCCTTTGTGAATTGAAAAAACTTTAATTGAATCTGAATATCAGTAGTTTTAATGTTTTTTAGGGTAACAAATAGGTTCTAGATCGTACTCAATGCGTCCTATAAAAATTTCGTTAATACAAAAAATTGTTTCATTTGAATAAAAAGTGTAAAACTATTGCTGCAAAATAATACTTTTTTCACGGAGTGAAATATTACCTGAGCAAAGGAACATTTTTATTGGTTAATAAAGATATGATATTCGTGTTCAAAAATTAGTTAATTGATATAGTCAAATCTGATTTTAATTCAAGAAAATGTTTCCTTTACACAAATTAAAGTCCATAGTCTGAAGTAAAAGGTTTTCTTAAAGTTGAAAGATGTGATTCCTTGATTCAAAGAAGCGTATCCTAAACTGTACCAAATATTCCTTAGAAACAAACAAATTAATTTTTTATATGAGGAAATAATTTAAATACTCCATCATACTACAAAAATTGCTTAAATAATCTGAATAATTGCCATGCAAAATTTTAATGTAGCATTTGTTCAGAAGTTCAATGTAATCATAATAATTAAATATTATTTTAATAGTAATTTTTTTTTCTCACGGGTGAAGCAAAAATTCTCAACATAATTTAAGCACAGTAAATGCTGATGCTGAAAACAGAGATATGTCCGGAAAGTATCTGACCTTATGTTGTCTCTTTATACCTACTTGTACTATTATTAAAACCCGTTAGTATGCAACTGAACAATAGAAATATCTTTTTATGTACTTCACAACCTTTTAATATGGTCTACATTGAATTATGTAAAATTTACTTTACAGAACGCATATAAAGTTTTGCTGCTGTTATAAATTCCCGGTACCGAGAAAGCTACATATTCTACATCCTTTTACAGAAAGTACATACAAGAAAGCAGAATAAGTAGAGACTTTAGTGGGCGGATTCTATGGACTAGAGCGGCATCAGAAGAGTGCACCGAAGGCGGTTTTCCGCCAGTTTTCTATCCTCTTTCATTTTTATTTTCTTATTTTTTAGGCGCTTCTCAGGTTATACGAAAATACCCCTATAGGCATAATGGAAAGACCACTGCATATCTAGGTATATCCAAAAGCGTCTTAGAGGTTTGCTCCGAGCGCATTCTAGATGGCAAAAATATTCCGTATAAATCTCTGAGTATTGCATTGTACACAGTAACGTTACCGGAAGAGGTAGAATTGTCGATACATGTGTGCACATACGTGTCCGCGTAGTGTATGACTTCCGAACAACCCTTATCTCCTTCCTCTGGCGCTGGGCCGACGTATCGACGATATTATCGATATTTTATTCGTATTTACCCCACATTGGCTGTGCCTCTTGTCTGCCCTTTTTGCAAGCCGGGTTACGCCTCATGAGCCTCGGTCTATATAGCCAGGAAGATATAGAAAGCTCCTCGGGCGGTTGCTGTCTTTGTGGGCTTAGTTTGATGTATGCGCTTCCTTTTTAAGTCTTATTTGGCTTTCTTGCCCATTGACTCGATGAAAATTTCTAAACGAAAGTGCAATCTGCTGAAAATGTGAGTTTTAGTTTCATGAATATCAAGAAGGTTTGTGAATATATCTGTTAAGATGTCTTAAATGAACAAAGACAATAGACTACATTTTCTGGATATAACGTTTATTAGAACTAATACAATTCCAGTATTAGCATCAAAGACAACATTGCTGTCATCACATCGTTAACTGGTGAAATGATTGGAAATTGTCCAAGATTTATTAAAACTTGCCAAATATTTAAAGAACTCCAATCCCTTTATAATAATTTGTATGGCCTTGTTGATACGAGAATTATATTTTCATACGACAAAGATCCTTGCCACTGCTTTTCTAAAAACAAAGAACCCACTTGTTTCGACGAAAAAACTCTTGCAATTGACTACATACCTTGTGAATGTGTGTGCGCTTGGACAAACCAGTAGATGCATTCAAGTAAGAATTCAAAAACACATTAACGATTGTGAAAATGACAAGACAAAAACTGCTTTTATAATTTACTCGCACGATCACGATCACAAATCTTTATATCTAAAAACTAATATTGTTGGCTACGACAGGAACTACAAGAAAAGGAATTTTAAAGAGATCTTCCATACTGTCAAGAACACTAATAATATTACCAGAAAAAACTAACACAGATTTCCTCAATGATATTTATCACTTTTCTTAAGAAACAATAGGTAATTCTTATTAATCTTTAAAACTTTTACAAACCTAATTTCGCTCGACTTTGGTTAGAGAGAGCACTAGGGAGGTTCTTATGATTAAAGTTCAAATTATGTCGCGCTAACCCCCTCCCCATTTAAAAAAATTCTTATTTTTCTTTCTTACCCACTGATTTAGTGGCAATTTCTAAGTTTATATATATGTCTATTAAGATGACCAAATGAAGACAAGTTTTTCTGATTCGAGAAAACACCCCTCAAAAAGCTTTAATTTGCTGAAAATACAACTGTGAATTTTAGGAAAAATTTGGGAACAATATAGGCACCTACTGCCGTTAAACAACTCCCAAACGTTTTCAATGGTATGGGAAAATTTATTTTTGATCTTAATTCTACATACTAAGAGATTCTTAATTTCCATATCCCTTCATGTTTCCCCTTTCTAGCAAGCTGGGTTACGCCTCATGAGTCTCGTTCTATATAGCCAGGATGATATAGAAAGCTCCTTGGATGGTTGCTGTCTTTGAGGGGTTAGTTTGATGTATGCGCTTCTTTACCAATTCTTATTCCGCATTCTTGCCCACTGACTCGGTGAAAATTTCTAAAAGAAAGTGCAATCTGCTGAAAATATGAGTTCTAGTTTTATGAATATTGACGAGGTGTGCACATATGTCTGTATGTTGGCCCAAACCAAAAGAAATGTTACTTTCATTTGAGGAGACACCCTCCACATATATTCATTTTAATGAAAAAATGTCTGTGTTTTTTTGTAAAAATTTGAAAAATATGGGCTCCTACGGCCGATAAACCACTTTCAAACGTTATCAATAGTATAGCAAATAAAATTTTTGATCTCAATTCCAGTTAACAGTATTTTTTTGCGATTCGCAGTAGTCCCTTTATTGGTCAAATACAAAACTTCAGCTTGATTAGTTTTTTATTCTTCTCTTTAGGCGAGGTAAGTTTCCTGCACAACCCTAAAAATTAGAAAGTAGAGAGAAGTTTAAAAAACTAACAATTTTCTTGACATACGATAAAAATTCTTAGGAGGTATCCCCATACATAAATTCTAAGGTGCAAACCTTAGCCTGCTCTTTTTATTAAAACTTGGTTCAGAGCAGGCGTGAACAATCTTGTCTTCATAACCTTCACGTGTGCAGAATAAATTGAAGAATATTCTAAGACGAAATCTGATTTTTGAAAAAGTAAATAGAACGTTGTGGTTTTAGGGTCAAGAAGTATTGAAATATCCGTGACCTTATCCGTTCTCCCTTGATATTCAAATTTCAAGATATATATTTGTTGAATGTTCGCTTCTTGCACGCCTTTCAGAGTGAAAATATTTCGACTTGAGTTGGTCATGGTTCGACTTGAATTTGATTTCAAGGCGGCTAGGTCTCACTTGCGGAAAGGGGTGAGAATTAGAAGTCTTAGATGAAATTCTTACTTTTATGGTTGATATTCTCGATGGAGGGAACATGCCTATTCGATTCAAACTTGTCTTATTATTGTAATCGTTATTGTACGTCTTGATAAATAAACCGAATTTCTCTTAAAGAAAATCATCATCAATTTATGGTTTGGGCCTTTAGGAACTATGGATTAGGCTTTAACATTTTCTAGGGTCAAAATTACAAAAGTTCTTGTTTATACATTTTATTGTTCATTATACTCCGACCTCTATAAAGTGGCCCTACTGGCAGGGTCTTGTCATTTCCAAGAAAAAGGTAGATAGGTTGGGAGCAAATAGTTGACATCTGCTAAAAATTAAAATTTTACAAACGATAAAATTGTTAGAAATAAGAAAAAATGGACCACATGTTTAGATTCGCCATCCAAAGAATGCAATTATTGCACGTAAAAAAACTTATTATTACGTAAAAAATAAGTACCATAAGGATTAATATTAAAAACATTCTGTAAAATTTCAGGCGGATTATTGATAATCCTCGGAGGCTTCGGGAGCACATTGGGAGACGTATTGAGCAAATCTTGGCTATATCTTAAATGGGGGGTAATTAAAGACTTAGCCAAGTCGAATTATTTTCACTTGAGTTATTTATCTTTCTTTTCCGATCATCCCCTTATCCACTAGGCAAGTATATCGGAGGCTGACATCGGTTCACTGGAGAAAGTTTTATTTATCTTTGCCCTCGGGAACGAGGCCCTCAAATTTATTATGTAACCATTCCCTCGGTCGACTGCAGTGCAGTGTCTAGCCGATAAGACGAATGTGAAATTCTCGATTTCGTGACTCGAGAGACGATATGAGACGGGTGTACGCCCCACTTGGCTAACAAAGACGATAAATTTAATATTACCAAACTAGGCATACTATTCCACGAGGGAGTCTTTGAGAGCAAGCGAGATCTGCTAGATATAAAAGAGTCATCGATAACTTTCTTCGCCCGATTTGCAGCCTTTCTTTCGCATCTCCGACGGAAATCACCCACAATAAAAAAGTTCGACGAAATGGCTCTGGGAAGTGAAATTCCTTTCTTCATACGTATGGAAATCAACCATTTTTCGTGCCTATACTACGTGAAGGCTTCAAAAGGTTCTAAAACTGCTGTGAAAGATTCGCCTCGGTGCTTTTATTATATTTCTCATATTGCTGTTCATAATTCGGAAAATGTAATCTGATTTAACATACAATATTTTTTTAAGGTTAGCATTCTGGCCAACTATTTCGAGTTTATTAGAACTGATAATTATGGAATTACCTATTAGAAATCGCACAATAAACTCTCTCGTGTAAAAATATTTTGTCCTGGATTTGTCTTCAAGACCTCTAACTTTATATTTAAGATGTTGTTTATGATTATAACTCTCAGTGGCAAGACAAACAGAACTTTCGTTAAGACATTAAAATTTCTGTTATATCTTGACTGAATTTTTTCTCGCTTAAGACATTTAGGGCTTCAGGCCAATAAAAACGGGACCATAATCAGACCTTAAATTTGAAAACAAATTTTGTTGTCAAATTTGTACAATGAGGAATTAAAAGCATAAATGTCAAAATTCCTGGGTCCTAATGACTAAAGCTATCTGAAGTTTGCTTTAAAATGATTAAAATTGTGGTCCCCTATAAGGATCTCCGAAGCCGCAAGACATACGAAAAAACCAACATTTTCGAAATTATCACCAAACAAACGTCATAGTAGCAATAAATGGAATAAGGTGGACTTATTTAATACACATAATATGAAATAAATTTCCAAAATTGTTTAACCGTACATAAGGATTAGCTTTTAGCCTTTTATGATGGTTAGGATGACCCTTTTCTCCAGACCAGACATGAATTGGAAACCTTTGTTCCAGATTGAGAGATAAAATAAAATCTGGCCCCATCTCATGAGCCATACTTTCCAAATCTTCTCAAAGAGTCTCAAAAATGTATTAGTTGCCCGACATCAAGAAGAAACCCAAGATAAAGTATTTTTACCCAAAACATTACATTCTATTGTTTATATTGCAGAAATATGTTTTGGGGGTCAATATTTCGCAAAATATTAAAGATAGCAAATTAATATTTCGCAGCTTCGCTGGAAAATGTCTACCTTTACTTTTATAAGTAAATTTTTTCACGCGGAACGCAACAGAATAAAGTTATTTAAAAAAAAATCAATATCCAATAAAATTTAATAAGAATAGTGAATTTTGGGACACACTAACTAAAGATCTATCTAAAATAGAGCATTTTTTTCATTTTAGGTATATTTAGTCTTTCTAACTGAAATTAAATTCTTTTTTAGGCCAACTTTTGAATAAAAAATATCTTCTAGAACTGATATCTGGTCAAATAGTCGAAATAAAACATGGATTTTTTATTAATTTTAGGATGAATATTGTGTTCTTTCATTCTTTTTGCGATTAGTTAGGTGTGCAATTGATTGAGAAGGAAGAATTTAAAATAAATTGACCTTTTTCAGCTCTTCAAATAGATTTTAAAACCTTCTGAATGATGTATGATGTTAAAGTATTAGATAATAAAAATTAAATTTCCAGTGCTTTAAAGGAAAATACCATTTCTTAATTGATGGCTTAAAATAGACAGAAAATATAAGATATAGTTAAACATGTAATATTTTTCGAGGGTGTACATCCTGGTAAACTATTATGTGATCATTAAAATTATTAATTATGGTTATTACCTCAAAAATTTTGCAATTGCATCTATACACTAAATATTAAATTCCATTGTTTATGTTGCAGGAGTTAATAATAGCTACCTTGAACCAACTTTTACTGGAAAGAGATTTCCCATCCTAGTTTTCTTCTGAATATTTTTCAAGAATGCCTCCCGAGAATTTTAAGCTATAATTTAAAAAAAATGTTGGACATGCTTTTCTTGTCAATATTTTGCGATATTTTAAAATTAAAAATTTAATATTTTTGCAGTTGTGCTGGAAAATGTATGTATTTATATTTTGACAAGTATATTTTCACGTGGAAGTCAACAGAAGGAAGTTATTTCTAAAACACTTGATATCTAATAATCTTATAAAGTTCAATAAAAGGGGTGATTTTGAAGAGACAATCTATGTAGCTGGAGCATTTTTCGTAGTGATCAGTAAGGCTTACAATGGACTGAAAATAATTCTGAATGTTAACTTGACGTTTAAATATTAATTGATTTTCTTGTTTCCCGAACTAAAGGGTTTATAACAATGAAAATTAAATTTCTACTGTTTTCAACGAAAATATACGGGAGGCATTTCTAAAAAACATTTATAAAAAGTTGGATGGGATAGCACTTTTTAGTTAAAATTGGTTCGACCTAACCCTGGAATGTATTGCATTCCCTGACGTGGCTAATTAATATTTGTGCGCCATCATATCTGCAACAATATTTTATATAAAGTGAATGGTTGTAGGGTCTGTTGCACAAAAATTTTACAGCACATTCCTTCATAACATATTTTAAATTCAGTTTCCGCTGTCGGACTCAACTACGCCTGATCCTTTTTAAATCCGATATGTGGAGAATGTGGTTTGCTTTGCTGTAATAATTTTCGTAATATTTTCGTCAGACAGAACATGGAAAATCCCCGGTCTTATAAGAGCAGATATATATCTGCCACCCTTCTGTTTATTTCAATGTGTTTGTACATCGGAATCACATCGGAGAAGGCTACCTTTTGATTTGGGGTTTGTACACAATAGGCCTGTCGAATCGGTGAGCCTTACATCGAGCATATTCTCTTCATAATCCACCGACACACACGATTTCAGGGTTTACTTTACTCGCCCCATTCGCACACGCTGTTGACTACCGTGGGTAATATTTACACCAGGCGTAGAACGCCTTCTACTACCCCTTCTGGGAGCTCGAGTGTAGGCCTTGAAATATGCAACCCTTCTCACGCATCTTTGAACAATCGCACTTGGAAGAGATATCGGGGTAATGAGACCAACCAAGAGATTCTGAGTTCGTTTACCCAAATCTGAATGCTTGACACACTGACCTTCGATCGTTTCTTTAAATATATATAATGTTACAGGCAAAGTATATAATCCGGGCATTATATACATATAATCCCTAGGCATTATATATCATGCCTGGCTATTTCAGGCAAAGTATCTAATCGAATGCATATTATATAAATTGCCTAGGCAATATATATATAGTGCCCGGTACACCGAAAAAACGATATTCTAATATTAAGAGAGTCATATTCTTATGGGCATATTCTTAGTAATATTCTAAATTAAGTTAGCGAAATTCTTAGTTTAAGAGTATCTTCTAACCAAAGGGAGAAAGAAGAAATGCGTAAAGGAAAATGCGACTTGCTCTGTTCAATCATTTCTTTTAATGTTTCGTGCCACGTGCTTCTCAATCAGTTTCCATTTTCGATTGTTTTATTCACGAAGTAGTATAAGGAGGATACTTTCAAATGTGCAATAAGTGAAAAGTTCGAAGAAATGGAACCAATTCTAAGGATATTATATTGACGTCACATTTCAACAAAGAAGTAAGATAGTGAGGTTAAATATGGGCATGCAATTTCTCATTTATTCATATTTTTTCGTGTTTGGTTAAATGTTTTTTTGTTGTCGTAATTTTGGACATTGAGTGTTTCCCGTGGAAGAAAAGTGGTAAGTATGACATACAAATAATTAGGGGTTATCCACAAAATACGTGATACATTCAGGGGTGGGTTGGGGTCTATCAAAGTATCATTCTCCATGTTAAGAACAATGGCAATTCTTAAAATTAGAGAAGAATATATATTCTTAAGGTAAGAGGGCC
>CAKNWT010316716.1:2099-18716 GCA_932066315.1 Andricus coriarius
TTTTATATTTTGCAGAATATAAAATATTGCGTAATATTTTTAGAGTTTCAAGAATGAACTTTAATTTTTTAAAAACTACTATTCTGTAGTAAGAAATTCCAATTTATTCATGGCAGTTAAAATTCAAATTTATTCAGAAAGAAAGTATCTTTTCTCTCACTCTACTGGGATTCAAACATCACATCAACTGATTTCCGGTCAGGTGCTCTAACCAATTGAGCTACAGAGAGATCAGAGATAGATAATATTTTTCTGATATACGCTAATTTTGCAAGGTGTTACACAATCAATATTTAAGTACAAATCTGTATTATCATCGGAGATGGTAATTATTAATCAGTTGAGAAATCCAATCACACCTACTCTGAATAATAGAAATCTACAATATCGATCAATGTTAAGTCCTCTTATATTGACAAATTATTTCGTCTTTACAGGCCAGATGGAGATATAAATTAAAATTTAATAAAATTTAAATTTATTCAGAAAAAAGGATCTCTCACTTTACTGGGATTCGAACACCAGATCAACTGATTTCCGGTCAGCTGCTCTAACCAATTGAGCAACAGAGAGATCAGAGATAGATACTATTTTTCCGATGTACGCTAATTTTGCAAGGTTTTACACAATCAATATTCAAGTAGGAGTCTGATTGGATTTCTCAACCGATTGGAAATTACCATCTCGGATGATAATACATATTCCTACTTGAATATTTGATTGTGTAACACCTTGCTAAATTAGTGTGTATCAGAAAAAAATTATCTATCTCTGATCCTTCTGTAGCTCAATTGTTTAGAGTACCTGACCGGAAATCAGTTGATCTGGAGTTCGAATCCCAGTAGGGTGAGAGGAGAGAGATCCTTTTTTTCTGAATAAACTTGAATTATACTAAATTCTAATTTATATCTCCATCTAGTATGTAAAGACGAAATAAATTGGCCGTATTAGAGGATTTAACTTTGATCGATATTGTAGATTTCCACTATTCACAGCAGGTGTGATTGGATTTCTTGACCGATTGAAAATTACCATCCCTGATGATAATACAGATTCCTATTTTCATGGCGGTTATCCTTTTCGATTTTAAAATTTATCTATTTTAGTCGAACTTCTTTTTTATTAACAATACAGATCTTGGTTGAAAATGAATATTCTTTGGTACGGTAGACCGAAACCCCACCGTAACTATTTGTCATTAATTCTTCAAAATAAATAGAATGCAAGGATTATATAAAAATGTTTGAAAACATATTTGCAATATTTGTTATAAATATTAATTATAATATTAAATTATACTTACCGGTGAAACGAAAGAAACCCCAGAATAAAGGAAGAAAGGTAGGAATAATCTTCATTTCTTTTGAATAGTCGCAATGACAGAGAACAGCAAACTAATTCTTAAAAAATTCTGTTTCAGGAAAGACGCGATAAACGACTGCTATATATAGTAAATTTTATCAGTTTTATTCCATGACAAACTTGATTTATTTCCTGCACGATATCGTATGGAAGGAGAAATATTGTTGATCACATGTCTAAACCTTTTCCTTATTTGCTGTATTTAGTAGACATGAAAAATTCTGAATTCTCATGTATAAAAATGCAAACGTCCTTCATATAAAAATAGGTAACCTCCATTGGTACAGAAGAGTTTTATTAATTTTTCTGAATTTATTTAACGTATGGAAGTTATGACGTTCTTAAAATATTTTGGTGGGCTAGTTTGCAACTGCTTTTATGTTGTGAAATAATTAGTTAATTATTAGCTGAGTCTTTTCCAATTTACATTATCTGGAATTTAATTTAAAGTTCACTATTAAATTAAATTTTCAGAAATTATTTTAACAAATTTTTAAATATGTGAAGTAAAGATTATTTCAATGGCAACATTGGGTCTTTTTACAGGGTTTCAATTTTCGGCATCACTCCCGACATTGAAAAACTATTAGTAGCGGCTCTCATATGTTCTTAATGACCCTTTATCCGGGATCCTTTTTTGGACGTTCTAATGTAATCTCACAAATAGTCTGTTTTAGTACCAGTTTCTGTCTTATTTAGTTTGCTAACTTAAGATTGATAAATGATCCGAGAGAGCGAACAAAATTGATTCAGAAGATGCATTGTTTCAATTGTTCAATACTTTAATCATACAAAAAACAAAAAAATACATCAAAACACCAGGGACCGGAAAGTTTTAGGTTAGACCAGTCCGGGTGCGGACTGGACACTTAAAATTCTTAAGGGTGCGGTCCGAAACCGGACCTTTTCATTTCTGTAGGATTCTGATCCATACTCGGACCCCTTCAGTTCTTAGTTTGAGTTGGCACTTTTCCTTTCTGGAATTTCAAACTTTGACGCTTATGCCCTTTTGCTGTGCCAAATATTGACGCTTATGCCCTTTTACTTTGTTTGAAGCTTGGTGCGCATGCCCTTTTGGAATTTCAAACTTTGGCGCTGATGCCCTTTTGCTGTACCAAATATTGACGCTTATGCCATTTTGGTTTGATGAATTTTGACGCTTATACTTTTTTAGTATTTTTTTTAATTTGATGATAAGGCCCTTTCGCTGTTCCAAATGTTGACACTTATGCCCTTTGCTCTGTCCAATGTTTGCTCTTATGTCCTTTTGCTTTGTTAAGTGTTGGCGCTTATGCCCTTTTGGAATTTTTAAAAATTGGCCCTTATGCTCTTTTGCTTTGCCAAATGTTGGCGCTTATGCCTTTTTGGAATTTTCAAACTTTGGCACGCATGCAATTTTGCTTTGCCAAATGTCGCAGCTTACGCCCTTTTGGTATTTTGAAATTTTGGCGCTCATGCCCTTTTACTTTGCCAATCGTTGGCGCTTATGCCCTTTTGACATTTTCAAACTTTGGCGCTTATATCTTTTCGCTTTTTCAAATGTTAGCGCATGTGTTCTTTTGGAATTTTTAAACTTTGGCGCTTATATCCTTTTGCTTTGCTAAATGTGGGCGCTTATGCCCTTTTGGAATTTTCAAGCTTGCGCGCCTATAACCTTTTACTTTGGCCAATTTTGGCGTTTATGCCCTTTCCCTGTACCAAATATTGGCGCTCTTGCCCTTTTTTTTGCCAATTTTTGTGGCTTATGTCCTTTTTGGATTTACAAACTTTGGCGCTTATGCCCTTTTGCTGTGCCAATTTTCGCCACTTTGCCGTTTTGGTTTGCCAAATGTTGGCAATGCTGCCGTTTTGCGGTGCCAAATATTGTTGCTTATGCCGTTTTGCTTTGCCAAATGTTGGCCCTTATGCCCTTTTTGGATTTTTAATCTTGAGCGCTTATGCCCTTTTTCTGTGCCAAATTTTGACGGTTGTGCCCTTTTGCTGTGCCAAATTTCGTCGGTTATGCTGTGTTGGTTTGCCAAATGTTGGCGCTGCTACCGTTTTGCTGTGCCGAGTATTGTCATTTATGCTGTTTTGCTTCGCCAAATCTTGGCGCTTATGCCTTTTTGGATTTTTAAACTTTGGCGTTAATGCCCTTTTACTTTGGCAAATGTTGGCGCTTATGCCCTTTTCCTGCGCCAAATATTGACGCTCATGCATTTTTGCTTCGCCATATGTTGGCGCTTATGCCTGTTTGCTTGGCGAAACTTAGACTCTTATGTCCTTTTTCTTTGGTAAATGTTGGCACCTATGCCCTTTTGGATTTTTCAAACTTTGGCGCTTATACCATTTTGATTTGCTAAATGTTCGCGCCCATGCCCTTTTGGATTTTTCAAACTTTGGCGCTTATACCATTTTACTTTGCCAAATGTTGGCGCTTGTGCCCTTTTGGCATTTTCAAACTTTGGCGCTCGTGTCCTTTTGCTTTGCTAAATGTTGACGCCTATGCCCTTTTGGATTTTCCAAAATTTAGCGCTTATACCCTTTTGCATTGCTAAATGTTGGCGCTGATGCCCTTTTGAAATTTCCAATCTTTGGCGCTTATGTCCTTTTGCTTTGCTAAATGTTTGCGCTTACGCCCTTTTGGAATCTGCAAACTTTGGCGCTTATACCCTTTTGCTTTGCCAAATGTTGGCGCTGATGCCCTTTTGGAATTTTTAAACTTCAACGCTTATACCATTTTCCTTGGACAAATGTTAGCGCATGTGCCATTTTGGAATTCCCAAACTTTGGCGCTTATGTCCTTTTGCTTTGGCAAATGTTGGCGCTGATGCCCTTTTGGATTTTCAAACTTTGGCCTTTATGCCATTTTCCTCTAACAGTTGGAGCGCGAACGACTTTGGCATAGTAACCATATCATTTCGTCGTGAGGTTGTTTTCTGAAGTTGATAGTTTGGAATAGAATTTGTTTTATCAGATTTAGTTGTTGGCAGATGATTCTCATTTCGAGCCTATTTCAATCCACAAATCGACCTTATTTTATTAGGTTAACCGATCAAACTGAACTGCAATTTTTTTGTTGCTTGAACTCTTTTAATACCGAATTAAGCCATACATCGAATCCTAGTTTTCACAGTGCACTTTTACTGGTCGGGAACGCTGCCTGCACTGACTTTGAATTGATTTCTTACCCCAATGGCTTGAGAAAAATATATCCCAGTATTTTAATGTAATGTCGATTTCTTTGCTTGAATCTTTAGGGTATGTTGAAGCAATCTTTAAACCTCAAGTTTACACAAAATCTGTAATCGAGGCACGCTTTACGACATTCCATTATGTACAACTTTCCACAAGGATCATTTTCATCTATATTGACATATTAGATGACCCTCATGACAAGTAGCGCATAATGCACTCTTGTAGAACGTGCTTCTATCTATGAAGTTAACAGGCACAAACATGTTGTTTTAGGGGGTTCTTTATACATTTGGTGCCGTATTCTTTCGTTCATTCGCGGAAGTTTGTTTTAAATTCAAGACACTTTTTCTGGGTAAATAAATGGTTTTGGAGTTGTTATTGTTTATTTGCATAGTTTTATGATTCACAGTAGGGCTCACGCTAAGGGCTTAAAGTGGTGAACTTTTTAGCAATCAGGCACTATAAATTCTTCTTAATATGTACTTCTATTGTTATTTAAGTCGTTCAAGTACTTTATAATGCGTGAAACTCTAGCTTTATGCAAAATCGTCGAAAAAAAGACATTACCATTATTGAATTTAAAGTTTCTTTACTTATGGAATTAAATATACATAATTTACAAAAGGTATATCTACATTTTCTGGAATAAAAATGGTGGTCTCTTGATAACCCAGACGCTTATTCAATTGTTATTCCTGAATGGGTATATATGAATAATCGGGATGGAATATTGTGATCAAGAAGAGAACGCCGGAATTCTTTGTTGACGGGATGAGAAAGCTGGGTCATCGTTGGGAGAAATGTGTAGCCAAAATAGAAACATTATTCAACAGTAAATGTATATTCTTGTAGCAAAAAACATACTTCCAAGCCTTTTTTAAATTATTTAAACATCGTTTTTTGTTCGAAACTCATGAGCGACTGAGAATTATTTTCCAGCCGCCACGCGTACTTGCGCATCAGGCCGCGAGTAAGAATTATTTTTCATCCGCCATGTGTACTTCCGCATCAGGCTGCAAGTAAGAATTATTTTTTAGCCGTGATGCGTACTTGCGCATCAGGCTGTGAGTAAGAATTATTTTTTAGCCGCCATGCGTACTTGCGCATAAGGCTGTGAGTAAGAATTATTTTTCATCCGCCATGTATACTTCCGCATCAGGCTGTAAGTAAGAATTAGTTTTTAGCCGCCATGCGTACTTGCGCATCAGGCTGTGAGTAAGAATTATTTTTCAGCCGCCACACGTACTTGCGCATCAGGCTGTGGCGGAGCTGGCTTGAACATTATTCTAAGATATGCCCTGTAGATTTCACGGGTTCCTGGTATTGTTATGAAAATGCTTTTGTTATAATTACGATTACGTCGCATATCATTGACATGGAAGGGTAGGAAGTAAACAGCTTCAAGCCACTCTTCTCTATCTAAATGCACAAACGCTTTCTGTGGACGAACTTGACCAGGATCAGGAGCTATATCTGCGTTGTTATGTACATGCTTTGCTTTTGCAACGAATTGAGAATCTGAAGTTTGTACAAAAACTTTATATTCCTCAAAATTCGGAAATTTCCAAGGTTTCGACGAATCCACTGGTATAAACCAGTTTTTGGGCAGTACATTCGGCACATACGGTGTTTCCTGGAGGTTTTTCACGAAAAAAGAGGCTCTGTCTATTTGGACAGCAAGGGTGAACGGCTTCAAGTATTCTGGAGGTCCACCTGCACCTAATTTTTTGGGCAAAAAATTAATATTTATTAAGTTAATATGGAATGAAACATTACGTATGAAAAACAAAAATGTAAAAATAATTTTTTGGAATGCTTCAAAAAATGAGAATTAGTGATTTAATTTCTTCTTCTGAGGGATTCCCATTTTTCCCCTGTTTTCAATAAACTTTCCCTTTTTTGTTTCCTCGCTCAAGTGCAAAGTGTATCAACAGAACCAAAAGAGAAAAACAAAATTCTTTGGCTAAATTTGAGAAAATGTAATTATTTTGTTTAAAACTCAAGTTTGTTAAAGAGTCATCTTTTTTGGTGAAAATTTTTTGGTTAAAAAAATTTTCCTTTTGGATTAGGAACTTTATTGCTGTATAGAACATTCGTCTTTTTGGTATGAAAATTTAAAGAAAAAATAACGATGGTATATGGAAAAAAATATTTCTTCCGTTCACGTTGTAGAAATAAGAAAAATTTTGAATTATTTCACAAGTTATGAAAACATTTAAAGATTTTTTTAAAATTTACAAATTTTTTTAAAATTGAGAAGATTTGAAAAAATGTAAAAAATGCATATTTTTAAACAGTTTGAAAAAAGAAGCTTTTGAAAAATCTTAAAATGTTTGAAGAAATTGAAAAATTTTCTTACGATTCTTGGGAAACTTCCAAATTATTTTTTTATTGAAAAAATGAAATTTGAAATGATTTCTAAAAATGTCAAAAGAATATCTGGATGATTCCAAGTAATATTTTAGAACATTTCAACGTTTTTTGAAGGTATAAATATAATATACAGAAACTTGTTTAAAATTGGGTGGAAAATACTTAGTGATTTTTTTACTTTGATTAATTAATTTGGGAGAAAATTTAAAATGATTTTGACATGTTAGCAAATCCCGAAATTAAAAAAAATAATAATCCTCAAGATTTTGAAACAACTTTTTAAATTGTAAAATATTCAGTTTTATAACCTAATATTTTTAGAGTGTTGAAAACGAACCTCAAACTTTATTTGAAATATCATTCTTTAGTCTACAAATGATCGAAATTCCTATTAAGTTTTTAATTAGTTCTTAATAGAATCTTGATGAAATTAAAAAAAGAAATTCTGAAAAATAAAAAATGAATAATTGTTCAAAATTAGTTTTCTCAAGAAAAAAAATGATGTTCATAGCTTCTCCTATTATATAAATAAAGAAATAAAATTGGATGCTTGCAAGTATAAAAATGTTTTAGAACATACACGTAGTATTTGTCATAAACATTAATTATAATATTCTATTCAACTTACGGATGAAATAAAGAAAACTCCCGAATAGCAGGAAAAGGAAAGCAGAAATAATCATTTCTTCTGAATTTGAGTAATGACAAGAATCTGCAAACTAATTTTTCAAAGTTATGTGTTGAGAATGACTCGGTAAACGATGGCTGCACATACTAACTCCTATCACTTCTATTTAATGACAAACTTAATTCATTTCTCATATGACATCTTGAGGAAGGTCTTTCATCATGGATCAAAACATTTTTATTATTTGCTGTATTTAATAAACATGGAACATTCTGGATTTTCGTATGTAAAAATGCAAATAAAGATAAGAGAATTAAAATTCCTTAAAAAATAGTCATCTTTCTTCTGTTGGCGAAACACTTGATGTAACGTAAAATTCAAAGCCAATATGAAAATATTGTTTTTGTAAGGTCTATATCATGATGATGAATATTTACAAAAAAACTTCACCTATTTCTAAAAAGTATTTTTGATCTTAAAATAAAGGAATAATTGATTTAACCCCATTATCTTAACCAAAATGATTATTTCTTCAAATTAAATAAAAGATAAATAAAAGAACTAGATTTTGTAACACTGTCAGATTTATTGAAAGAATTAGAAGTTAAATACTTTTGTACTGAAGGAAATCTGACAATATTTGATCAAACACAACATTAAGCACCTTTGACAAATGTAAGAATAAAATGTAGGTTTCATTTTTTTTGCAATACATTCTTCAGTGATAAAAAATAAAAGCTGTATATATTTAAGATATTTATTCTGCTAATCCACCAATTTAATCAGTAAGACCAGCAAATATATAGCAAATGTCTTGTACTTAAAATGTTCAACTTTATTTATTTTTTTCACAATTTTGAATATCCAGATCAATAACTCGAAACCAAATTATCAAAAAAATGGTTCTGATGTCTCATATTTTGTAGATCAGACACACTAAACAAAAGTCTTGAACCATGAACTTTTAAATCGTAGAGGAAAACGTGAAAGAGAACGTCGAGCTCATTGAGGAGCTACGCGGCGCGGCGTTCTGGAGAAGATGCGGAATTTCTGCGATACCAAGAAAAGTATCTTCAGCCCGATCAGAAAAGGAACACCAACCTCCTATTGGTGAACTCTCTATAGAAGGTGCGAATGACGAAGAGCTGATCAAAGCTAAAGGCATAGGTGCTACAAATAATTAAGATCAAGTATCGCATCCACTTGAACCACATCCGGATATTAGTGTTCCCGTCAATATCGGCAACAAACTACCAGGAAATCGCAGCAGCTTGAAAAGAATTTTGGTTATTCTTTATTAAACTTGAGAGACGTAGAACAACACAAAGGCATTCTCTGTCCAATGTGTACATTACGAAGAGTCTAGCTGCACTAACAGTGCATCTAAACAACACAATTTTGCATATTTACCTGAATACAGAACTTACTGCCCTACAGGTTCAAACTCTTGAGTACCGAGCAGCTTCGGCAGTCTTTAGAACTTTGGCAATTCTCATTCTTTTACCAACTTAACAGATACTGCCAATGCTCACCACACTCAACCATCAATGTTCGTATAGGATTCGTCATCGAACTCGAATACTGTTAGACCAGGGGGCTTAATCATCCTTCATATCTGAGTCGCTTGGACAGAGATTTAGGCGATTTGAGAACAAGGTTGACCCGAGGACTTGTAGAAATAAAGGTTTGCTCTCGAACCAATCTTTGGACAACTTTCATGGTAAGAGCAATCATTTTATCTAGACTCACTTCACATATACCACCTGATTGTATACATAACGATGACTGGGATCATCACAGGGGCTTAGGATTGGCAGACCCTTTCTTAGTATAGAATGCAATCATGAAAATGATTTTAGGGGCTGAAGTTTACTCCTATGGCATTGAGGAGGGACAAAAAGGGGGCTTTTAGGGACTCCAACGGCTCAACAAACTTAGCTGGGTCTGGATTCTTTCGGGACTCTCATCAATGGATTGCAAAGTACCGTAGACTATAAACTACTAAACTTTCTGCGGAGATTCGTCGTCCAGGAGGATGTAGCTTTGACGATCTCTGGACACAGTCTAGCAGACGAGGAGTGTGCTCAGATATTCACCGTCTATTTTCAACGAAGTCACGATGGTCGTTAAATCGTTCGACTACCCTTAGAGGATCGCTCTACGAATCTAGGAGAGTCAAGGGCGGCAGCTAATCAGTCTCTCGTGCAGATGGAAAGACACTTCCGAAGGAACCCCGAATTATATAAGAAATGCTCTGGCGCCATCAATAAGTACGCAGAACTGGGAGACATGAAACTCATCTCGAATCTAGAGGATCTTCAACCGAAGAAGGGTTATTTCTTACGACATAATTGTGTGATAAAGAAAAACAACTCGAGCCATTAATTGTGAGTTGATTTTAATGCCTCTCAACGCACCGATAAAGGGGTATCCTTGAATGAACTTCTACAATCAGGGCCAAAGCTATAGACTGAATTGGCGGCTGTCATCCTATGATGGAGGATGTATTCATTCGTTTTACGATGGACATCGAGAAGATGATTTGGCGGATTTGGATCCTTCCAGAAGATCAAACCTTCCAAAAAATACTGTGGAGAGAAAATCTTGACCATGAGGTTTGAGCTTATTATTTGGAAGCCGTCACAACCCAAGAAAAGCGCAGACAGGTAGACTTGTTGCTACAAGCAGGAGTTTTCACACTGAAAAAGTGGGTGTAGAGCGTAGAGGAGGTTCTACATCTTTTCTATTCAACGTGGATCCATATTTTCGTGCCCTTGGAATTTTATGGCCGCCGTCTTAGTGACTCCTGACTCAATACTTTTCGCTTACGAAGCTGCTTCGTAGAAAACATTTCGAACAGCCTCCTTGTCATCCGACGACGGCCTACCTTAAAATGGCACAAAAAGGACTAATCGAGCACGTTCAGCTTCAAGCTTTCGCTGAAGATATCATCAAGTCACAACGAAAATTGCAGGTTTCAAAATCGAGTTCATTATCAAAACTGTTACCGTTTTTGGACTCTGACGAGTTATCAAGACCGGGAGGCCATCTTACCTAAGCATTTGCTGTGGACGACTTTGACCGTCAGAAATGGGCATCAGTTCATGCTACACGGAGGTCCTTAACTAACCTTTTCCTACTTGAGAAGGAAGTATTGGATCCTCTCGTGTCGTGCAGTTGCAAAACGTGTCTTGGCTCGATGTGAGGTCTGTGCTCGACGTCGGGTTAATGTACGTAATCAGATCATGAGCTTGTTGCCGACCTTCAGAGTCACTCCAAAAGTTCGACCATTCGCAGCGGCTGGATTGGATTACAAGGCCCAACCTGAATCCGCAAGACCAAAGGAAGAGGTCACAAGGCGTTTAAAGGTTATATAGCTATCTTTGTGTGCTGTATTACTCGAGCCCTACATTTGGAGGACGTATCCGACTACATTGCTGATGATTTCATCGTTGCCTACAAGAGGTTTTCAGCTCGACGAGGCGTCACTTACACTCTTTATAGCGACAATGGAACCATCTTCGTATGAGCTGATCGAAAGTTGCGCGAACTACTTTAACAGGCATCAGCTGTATTTGATGAAGTCGCTCGTTACCTTGCTGACAATCATACAACCAAATCAAGCCAATCCAGTCTTTAAAGGATGATCCTAGAGAGCATTGGCAACTCTTAAATGCTGCAAGCTCGTCCAAAATGGCAGAATCCAACCCCTCCGACCAAAAACGGGAACCTGGTATTGATTCTGCAAAAGAAAATTCCTCCTACTAAGTGGTCTTTGTCTCGGGTGACTTAGGTACATCCGGGATCAGATGGTCAAGTTCGCTCTGTAACTCTGAAGATGGCAACTCGTCTCTTACAGACACCAGTTGTGAAAATTGTTTCGCTACCAGTTTCTGTTTCAGATTCTACCCATGCTAAGCCATCACAACCTTAGCAGGGTTAGCGCATCACCAAACCGGTCACAGGGTTGGGCGCAGCTTTTCAGGTCCAAGGTGGACACATCTCTTTTTCAGGTCATTCGTGAACACATCACGATGTTGGGCGGAATGTTGAAGATTTTCTTTCACATAGTTCACACATACGCCCTGGTAATTCTGAACAATAACTCCTTCGGGTGAACGAGTACATGGAGGGCGGGGGGACATTCAGTACTGCAGAATACATAGTCCGAGTCACTTGTACGATCACTCTTTACTTATTTTTGTCGTTAGTAATGCTAGGTCATGTGTAGTGTCGCTGGAATTAAATAAGAGACCAAGCTCATCTGCTGCCCTATCTGCATCACGGTATAAAAACGCCGCAGCCTTGATGACATTTCATGCATCCAACTATTCTTGGATGCACCTATTGGCACTCAAGGATCTTGATAAGTAGCTCATGATTTGTGTTATCGAATGCCTTACGGTAGGCAATCCAAGCCATAGACAGATAGCGTCGATATCTGATCGAGTCCTGGGAAATACACCATACCGGCTCGATAGATGTTGATATCCTCTCTTTGAGGTTGCTAGTGAATAGCTGATAGCTAGTGTTGAAACAAGCTATGGGCCTGTATTGCTTTGGACTTGAAGAACCTCCGCTCTTAAGAATCAGTACCGTGCGTCCTTCCACTAAGCACTGGGGGATGAGGTGTTCTCCGTTTAAGAATGTAGTAAATATACGAGCTAGATGTTGGTGCGTGGAAGTAAACTTCGCGTATAATGTACTGTTGTAGAACATGCTTCAATCTTTGAAGTTGTCAGGTACAAATCTCTTGTTTTAAAAGCTTCTTTGTACATTTTGTACCAAAGCTTTCTTTGATTTACAAAAGTTTCTTTTAAATTGAAGAAACTTTTTGTTGGTGAATAAAAGGTTTTAGAATTGTTTTTTTTTCTTCATTTTTATCGTTTCATAATTTACAGTAGGACTCGCAATAGGACTTGAACTGATGACATTTTTAGCAATCACCCACTTGATACCAGCTTGCGAAAAATCTAATCTTAATATTCACTTTTCTCAATATATATGTGGTTCTAGTACTTGATAATGCGGAAAAAGTACACAATATTATCATGGAATTTAGAGTTTCTTTATTTATACAATGGAATATACAGACCTAACACTTTGAAAAAGACGCTTTTAAAAACTAGTTATTTTATACATCAAGAAATTTACTAAAAATAAGAAATTTTTTTCTGCTTGTTTTCGGAAAGAATTAAAACAATGATGCATGATCCAACTATGGAAATGCCAAAATTTGGATGAATAACAAATAAATGAAAACGTTTAGAACGTTAAGATAAATTCATGTGAATCCAATATGAATTCATATAATTCGATTCAAGGTGAATTTGTGAAATTTCTAGATAAAATCTCGTAAATTCAATATTCTGTCTAGCTAGAAGAATTTAAACACGTGAATTTCAGATAAAATGATAAGAATTTAATATGGTCATATGTGAGGTTTATATGAATTCAAGATGGTATCAAGCAAAATAAAATAAAATTCACGAAATGAAACAAATGCAAGGTAAATGTATTCCAATTCAAACTGAATTTCTTAAATTAATTAATGTTTTATTTAATTTAGGTTGTCATTTTTTTATTTAGATTTACGTGAATTCATCTTGAACTCATTGAAAAATTGGAGAAGTTGGGAAAGGGAATGGACTAGTCGAAAACAATCACTTCTTGAACTAATCAACTTTGTCAAAAGTAATAATCGACGAAAAGAGTTTATATGAAGTAACTAAACGTTTTACTTGAAGTAACTTAATTTTTCACCTAAGCTTAGAGAACAGATTCGTCAAATAAATTATAATTGCGTATTAGGCTGTGGTGGCTCTGCTGACGCTGGCGTGGATATTATTTCAAGCTTTGCCCTATAGATTTTCCGGGTTCCTGGTATTGTAATAAAAATGCTCTGGTTGTAATTACGATTACGCAGTACGTCATTGACGTCGAAGGGTCGGAAATTAACAGTTTCAAGCCAAAGACCTTTGTCTAAATGCACAGTAGCTTCCTCTGGATGTGTTTGACCAGGATCAGGAGCTTCATTTGCGTTTCTATGTGTGTGCTTTGCATTCGCAATGAAACATCTGGAATCTGAAGTTTGAATAAAAATGTTGTATTCCACAAAATTACGAAATTTTCAAGGTGCTCACCAATTTACGGGTGTAAACCAGCTTTCGGGTAGTACATGCGGCACATATGGTGTCTGCTGGAGGTTTGTTACGAAAAAAGAGGCTCTCCCTATTTGAACAGCAACGCTGAACGGCCCTAAATAAGTTGGATGTCCACCAGCACCTAATTATGAGGGCAAAAAATTGATGAATGTCGCAAAATATCGCAAATGTAGTAACCTACCGAAACGGAACATTTCCGAAATTTAAAATTACCCAAAAATAATATAAGTACTGAAATTTTGTAATAAAACACTGAAATGAAAGCTTACTGCAATTAAATAAAATTTATTTGATTTCAAGGAATGGTAGTGTAGCATATCGCAAAAAAAATTGTCTTCCACTTATATCTTGTAGGATTCATACAAATTTCCGCGGGGGTTGCTGTGTAGGAATTTTCAGCTGGGCATGAAGGTAATATTTATTATAGACAATAATAATATTATAATTAACTCACGGGTAAAATGAAGATATCCCCCTAATAGAAGGAGAAGAAAAGCAGGAATCATCTTCATTTTTTCTGGTTAGTCGCAATGATAGAGAACTGCGCACTAACTCTTCCAAAATTCTGTGTGAGTGGTGACGCAATAAACGACTGCTACATATAAAATTTTCTATCACTTCTATTCAATGACTAACTTTATTTATTCCTCAATCAATATCATGTGGAATAAGAAAGATTATTCATCACGATTTTAAATCTGTTCCTTATTTGCCGAATTTAGTAAACATGAAAAATTCTGGATTCTTATGCATAAAAATGCAAACGTCCTTCATATAAGAATAGGTAACCTTCATTGGTACAGAAGTGTTTCATTAATTTTTCTGAATTTATTTAATGTATGTAAGTCATGACGTCCATAAAAATCTTGATGAGCTATTTTGCTATTGCTTTTATGTTGTAAGCTAATTAACTAATTATTAGCTGAGTCTATTCAAAAATTTATTATCTAGAATTAGTTTAAAAGTTTACTAATAAATCAAATTTTCAGAAATTAATGTGAACATTTAAAAAACATGTGAAGTAAAGATTATTTCAATGGCAACATTGGGTCTTTCCACAGGGTGTCAATTTTAGGCATCACTCCCCACATTGAAAAACAATTAGTAGCGGCTCTCATATGTTCTCAATGACCCTTTATCCGGGATCCTTTTTTGGACGTTCGAATATAATCTCACAAATAGTCTGTTTTGGTACCAGTTTCTGTCTTATTTAGTTTGCTAACTTAAGATTCATAAATGATCCGAGAGAGCGAACTAAATTAATTCAGAAGGTGCAATGCTTCAATTGTTCAATACATCAATCATACAAAAAGCAAAAAACAGAACAAAGCACCAGGGACCGGAAAGTCTTAGGTTAGACCAGTCCGGGGGCGGACTGGACACTTAAAATTCTTAAGGGTGCGATCCGGACCCTAACCCTTTCATTTCTGTAGGTTTCTGATCCATACTCGGACCCCTTCAGTTCTTAGTTTGAGTTGGCGCTTTTCCTTGCTGGAATTTCAAACTTTGGCGCTGATGCCCTTTTGCTTTGCCAAATATTGGCGCTTATGCAATTTTGGTTTGATGAATGTTAGCGCTTATACTTTTATGGTGTGTTAAACTTTGATGATTATGCCCTTTCGCTGTTCCAAATGCTGACACTTATGCCCTTTGCTCTATCCAATGTTTGCGCGTATGCCCTTTTGATTTGCCAAATGTTGGCGCTTATGCCCTTTTGGAATTTTCAAACCTTGGCGCTCATGCCCTTTTGCTTTGACAAATGTTGGCACCTTTGCCCTTTTGGAATTTTTAAGCTTTGGCCTTTATGCGCTTTTTACTTTGCTAAATGTTGGCGCTTATACCCTTTTGGATTTTCAAACTTTTGCTCTTATGCCCTTTGGCTCTAGCAGTTGGAGCGCGAACGACTTTGGCATAGTAACCATACCATTTCGTCGTGAGGTTGTTTTCTAAACTTGATAGTTTAGCATTTCTTTTATCCGATTTAGTTGTTGGCAGATGGTTCTCATTTCAAGCCTATTGCAATCCACAAATCGACCTTATTTTATTAGGTTGGCCGATCAAACTGAATTGCAATTGTTTTGTTGCTTGAACTGTTTTAATACCGAATTAAGCCATAAATCGTAGCCTAGTTTTTACAGTGCACTTTTACTGGTCGAGAACGCTGCCTGCACTGATTTTGAATTGATTTCTTACCCGAATGGTTCCAGCAAAACATATCTCAGTATTTTAATGTAATGTAGATTTCTTTGCTTGAATGTTTAGGGTATGTTGAAACAATCTTTAAACATCACGTATACACAAAATCTCTGATTTAAATCTCTGATGTTCTTCGTAAATTTGGTGCCGTACTCTTTCTTTCATTCGCAGAAGTGTGTTTTAAATTCAAGAAACTTTTTCTGGTTGAATAATTGGTTTTGGAGTTGTTATTGTTAGTTTGCATAGTTTTATGATTTAGAATAGGGCTCACACTTTAAGGCTTAAACTGGTGAACTTTTTAGCAATCAGGCACGAGCATTTCTAGGGCTTTATATTTCAACAAGACTATTAATTCTTCATAATATTTATTTCTATTGTTGTTTAAGTCGTTCAAGTACTTTATAATGCGGAAAACTTTAGTTTTATGCAAAATGGTCGAAAGAAAAGACATTATTATTATTATTGAATTGAAAGTTTCTTTATTTATAGAATTAAATATGCATCATTTGCAAAAGATATATCTACATTTTCTGAAATAACAATGATGGTCTCTTGATAACACAGTCTCCAAGCCTTTTTTTAATTATTTAAATATCGTTTTTTGTTCGCAACTCATGAGTGATTGAGAATTCTTTTTAAGCCGCCACGCGTACTTGCGCATCAGGCTGTGAGTAAGAATTATTTCTCAGCCGCCATGCATACTTGCGCATAAAGCTG